>VZRS01008673.1:54945-142787 GCA_013398055.1 Ifrita kowaldi | reverse complement strand
GGTCTTTTCCAATGTAAATAATTTTATGGCTTTTTTTAATATTTCCTCTGTTTGTCTTGTTTACCCTATTTGTATGGCATAAACAAACACCAGTAAGTTTTATGGAGAATTAGTTCACTATATTTCCTTTAGTTTTTTTCTTCTTAAACATTTCCATATTAAAAAAGAATCCTACAATCAGTACTTTCTAGCATGTCCTTTTCTATTAAGAAAAGAGAAGAAAAGTAAACTTTGATTCTTATTCTTGTGCTAATAAGTGATAAGAATTAAGCAAATAACATTAAGGTCTCTAACCATTTGGCAAAGGAACTGCAGTTCATATTTGACAATGGTATCTAAGATTTCTCTATAGAGGGACATAAATCATTATTGCTCCGACGCCACTTTGAAACTTGTAGGTATTTAAATTTAACTGCACACACCCGAGAAATACTTCAATTTCTTGTATTATATATGCACAATACTGCTCCTACGTACAACAGCCACCAAGCAGAATTCAGTGTCCTAAGATGAAGGTTTCATCCATATGCTAGAGAATTTTGACAAAATAAAACTGTATTTAGAGTGTATATGCCAAGACTTCCTAGGTAAAATTTTGGAATTTCAGTAGCACTTTTGGAATGGTGTAAAGCAACACAACTACACTAGCTTTAAAAAATTACCTAACTCCACTGAATTTAAAGATGGCATTAAGTTTACAGTATAATACAATAATAGAGAGGTATATTGGAGGCATAAACATTTAACAGTTTGTACTGGGGAAGCTGTACAGGTAGTAGTAGTTTACCAAGTAGTAAACTATTTTTTAAAAACATAAGAAATATGAAGCCAGTACACTGTCAGGGGAGGTACCTCCAGGGAGCACCACCTCAGCTTTGCTACATCTGAAGATGCAGTTTGCCATTCTTGAAGTTCAGCTGAATCAATTTTAGAGCTGCATGATGTTCATATCTTTCAAAACCCAAAGTCAGTTTCACCTGCCACAATTAACTCCTGTGTATCCATGGTTCTCTCAACTTTGTTTCATTATACTACTCCTAGAAATTTCAAATTATCAAATGCATAGGTTATCAAATGCATTTCAGAGTTCAAAATTAACTTTAGAGTTGCCACCTTCTCTGGGGGCTATTAAAAACACAACTTTCCTATTAGAGGCAGATATCAGTCTGAACGTTAGGTGTGTGTAGAGATTCTCAACACTTCCATTACTGTTAACATGTGCATATAAAGCACATGAGGAAAAAATATTCATTAACTTTTCGCTTTGAAGCATATTCCATGTCATTAACAATAATAATCATTAGTGCCTAAACTCATAAGTTTCTGCTATTTGAGAACTTTCTCATGAAGATGTTTCTCAATCTCTGGTGTCTAATAAGAGTTCACTCTCTTCACTAAGCTGTTAAACCAGCACAGCCGATTTTACCCTTTACTCCGTATCATTGCATTAACTAATATATTAAGGAGGTTGCTATTGGAAAGGTTTTTTCCCATTACAAACAAGTCAATGCAGAAAATGCCTCTGACTGAAACTTTTTCTGAGTAATACAAACTAAGGCTTATATAAGCCTTAACATTGATTAAAACCAGAGAATACTGAAAAACCGTAAAAAACTTCTGCTGAATAAATTGCCCAATAAATTTTTGGTTTTGCACACTTCATTACTTACACATCCATCAGTGGATGGCTACAAGCTTTCAGAAGGGACATGGGAGGAAGTAGAGGCAGTGCAATGGCTCTCTGCATCAGGGAGTGTTTTGACTGCATAGAGCTCAAGGTGATAATAGGGTTGTATAACTACAGGTAAGAGTCAGTGGGGCTAGCAACACAAACATCCTGGTGGAAGTCTGTTATAGACCACCCAACTAGGATGAAGAGGTGGACAAAATATTCTGTGAGCAGCTGGGAAGAAGTAATCTCATGACCACTGGACTTTGTTCTTATGAAAAGCTTTAACTTGCCAGATGTCTGCTGGAAACTCAACACAGCAGAGAGGAGGCAGTCTAGGAAGTTCCTGGAATGCGTGAAAAATAACTTCCTAACACAGCTGGTAAGAGCCTATCAGGAGTCAGGCCCTTCTACACCTGCAGTTTACAAACAGAGAAGGGCTGGTGGGAGATGTGGTGGAAGGAGATTGTTTTAGGCACAATGACCATGAAATGATAAGAGTTTTCAATTCTTGGTAAAGTGAGGAAGAGGGTCAACAAAACCTCCACCTTGGACATTCAGAGGGCCAACTTTGGCCTATTCAGAACACTGGTTTGGAGAATCCCCTGCACAGTCCTGAAGGCTCAGGAGCAGGCCATCCCTATGGGTTGAAAGAGGAGATGGTGGGCAGAATGTGTGGCTTGGCTGAAAGGGAGTTTTCACAGAAACTCAGTGAAAAGGAAAGAGTTTATGACCTTTGGGCAACGGGGCAGGCACCTCTTGATGAGTGCAAGGATGTGATGAGGTCATGTAGAGAGAAAATTAGAAAGGTTAAAGTTCAACTGGCCACTGCTGTCAAAGACAATAAAAAGTGTTTTATAAATACATCAACAGCAAGAAGAGGGCCAAGGAAAATCTCCATGCTTTATTGGAGGCAGGGGGGGACCATTGTCACCAAGGCTAAGGAAAAGGCCGAGGTACTTCTTTGCCTCAGTCAGAAAGTCATCCAACAGCAACCTCTCAGTAACCTGAGCTGTAGACAGGGACAGGGAGTAGAACAGATCCCCTGTAATTCAAGAGAAAGTAGTTAGTGGCTTGCTATGCCACTCAGATATTCAGTCTAGGGAGCCAGATGAGATTCACCCGGGAGGGTGAGGGAGACGGTGGAAGAGCTCACCAAGCTGCTCTCCATCATTTATCACCAGTCCTGGTTAATTGGAGAGGTCCCAGAGGACTGCAGGTTAGCCAGTGTGATGCCCATCAACAAGAAGTGTCAGGGAACTACAGATCTGTCAGCCTGACCTCAGTGCCAGGAAAGGTTATCAGACAGATTATCTTGATTACTATCACACAGCACATACAGGACAACTGGGAGATCAGGCCCAGCCAGCAGAGGTTTGTGGGCAAGCAGGCAGGTCCTAATTGACCAATGTGATCTCCTCTTATGAGCATCCATGGACTGGACACAGGAAAAACTGATGTTGTCTGCCTGGAAAGCAAAGCCTTTGATACTTCCTCTCACAACATTCTCCTGGAGAAACTAGTAGCTCATGGCTTAGAGACACACACTGTTCACTGCGTAAAAAATCATCTGTATGTCTGGGCCCAGACAGTGGTAGTGGACGGAGTTACATCCTGCTGGTGGCCGGTCACCAGTGGTGCTCCCCAGGGCTCAGTACTGGGGCCAGTTCTGTTTATAGCTTTATCAATCATCTAGACAAGAGGAGTGAGTGCACCGTCAGTCAGTTTGCAGATGACACCAGCTGGGTGGAAGTGTTGACCTGCTGGAGGGTAGGAAAGTTCTGCAGAGGGATCTGGACAGGCTGGATCGTGAAGCCATTGGTGTGAGGTTCAACAAGGCCCAGTGCTGGGCCCTGCCCTTGGGTCACAACAACCCCAGGCAGTGTCACAGGCTGGGGAAGGAGGCTGAAAAACTGTCCACAGGAAAAGGACCTGGGGGTGCCGGTGACAGTGGCCGAATATGAGCCAGGGTGTGACCAAAAAGGCCAATGGCATCCTGGCCTGTACCAGCAACAGTGTGGCCAGCAGGACCGGGGCAGGGATTACTACCGTGAGGCCACACTTCAAATCCTGTGTTCAGTTCTGGGCCCCTCACTACAAGAAAGACATGGAGACATGGGTGCTGGAGAGAGACCAGAGAAGGGCAATGAAGTTGGTGAAGGCTCTGGAACACAAATCCTGTGAGGACTGGTTGAGGGAGCTGGGAGTGTTTAGCCTGGAGAAAATGAGGCTCAGGGGGACCTTATCACTCTCTACAACTGCCTGAAAGGAGGGTGTAGCAAGGTGGGGGTCGGTCTCTTCTCCCAGGCAACAAATGACAGGATGAGAGAACACAGACTCAAGCTGCATTAGGGGAGGTTCAGGTTGGACATCAGGAAGAATTTTTCGCTGACAGGGTGGTCAGGCATTGGAAGAACAGCCCAGGGGAGTGGTGGAGCCACCATCCCTTGATGCGTTCAAGAAACAACTGGATGTGGCACTTACTAAACTATGGTTTTGTTGATAACAGTAGTCTTCAGTCAAAGGTTGGACACAGTGACCTTGGATTTTTTTTCTAACATTACAAATTCTATGATTCTATGCTGTACACAAAAGAAAGGAAGACATGCACACCACAGAACATGATTTCAGTCTACAATATCTTCAGTTATACACACCTCAAACAGTTGCTTTATTATCTTGTACTACAAGTTTTCTGATCACATTAAAGATGAGAAAAATTGAACTTGTTTCTTTAAACTTTGAGGTTTCACTATTTATGTTTCTTTCCAGGTATCAAAATTCCTAGTTGAACTAAAGTGCCTTCACAAACAATAGAGCTTAAAGGAGATTTAAGAGCAGAAGTCAGTTGTCTTCACATATATTAACCTCCATGTATGTAGCTTCAACTTAAAAATATCCACAAACAACAGGTTTTGAAGAACAATAAAAGACATTAAGCTGCAAACAAAACTCACTACTGAGAGGAATATGTATTGCTGGAAGTATAATACCTACTATCAAAATAACAGCTATAAATAAAATTTGAATGGCAGCTTAAGGTATTACTTGATCTAATAGTTCTCCCTTTCTCATCACCTTCCTGAGATTCTCACAAAGAAATAATCACAGGAAATATTTCCTTACACATCAATTTTCTGCACTATGACTTACCAATTTTGCAGCTTTTCCATAATCAATCCATCGAATGGTGGCAAAGTTTGTTGACTCTGCACAATTAAAGCCATGGTTAAACCCTGCATGGTATCCATATGGGAAAGTGATCATAAATTCTCCTGCCTCTTGGGTAACCTGTAACAATAAAAAAAAATTAAAAGGCCAAAATAAACAAACTTTTAAAAACCTCAAAGTGAACCAAGAGTGAATACAAGTAATACAAGTGAACCACATTACAAAGCAGTTCTGGTCCTAAAGCAATAAAAACTATATATGCCTTTATAACTAACTAAAACAAAGAATTTTTTTTCACCTTCCATGGAGATGAGATTTCATACAAACAGAAACAGTACACTTCAGATAATGTTCTTTACTCTAAAATACGTAGCTAGGTGTAATACTTAACAAATTCAGAAAGAACTCAAAAGAGTTAATCTTGGAGCAGAGGTTCACTGGTAATAAAACTTGGAAGTAAAAGGAACTAGAAGACAGTATGAAGAATATATCATTTTTACTGGCTCAGAGGAAGCGAAGACAGGCTAGATCAAAATGCCCACAATAACCATGCCTAAATATTGTGCAGAATATCTCAAGATAAAGCTGTTAAAACACAAGTTTTAGTCTGCCACTGTCCTTCCTCTCTTCCTCTTTAGGCAAAACTTTAGAGAGCAGAAGCAGTCTGGCACCAATGGCAACAAGAATTTCATATAACTAAAGGACAAGTGGGATAGAAGGAAATTCTAAAAGACAAAAAGGCTGACTACAGTTAAACTCTGACATTGTTGTAGAGATTGAGCAAGGGCAGCTTCGAAAGACTTCAAACAAAAGGAAAGTGTGTGAAGACCACTGGCTCAACAAAATATTATAGAAAGCAGAAAAAAAAAAGGAAAAGAAAAAGCCAACCTAAAACTCACTGCACAGTAATTATATTTTTGTACATACAAAAATAACCCAAACTCCCACTCATTTTAAGAGAGGTATCAGACTTAAAAAGCTTTTGGAGTAAACTACAAAAATAAACATGTGGTAACATAAACAAATCACTGGTCAGGTTATTCTCTTTCAAGAAAGAAATCTCATCTTCCTATACTAGGATGGACTGATGCTCTCCTACATGGAAAAAACAGGAGACAGCACTTCTTGTCAACCACTAATATTCTCTCCACACAGTGACAGCTTTAATCTCCTAAAGTCAGACCACCAGAGACTTTATCAAGGACAGGCTAGTCAGAGACTTGAAATAGCACACTGTCTTCTGAATTATCTGATAAGAGTTAATGAATAAAGTAGATAATACAGAAGTAAACAGTTAAAAGAGATTCTCCATGCTCTGTTTGATACACATTTTACATGAAACACACATAATACAACAGGCCCACTAAAAAGGGAACAGATCCATTTAAATGAAACAAATAATCTGAGCAGTGACTGATGGCTATTCAACAAGATGCATTTGTTGATTACAGGAAGATAAGGAGACTTCTCGGAGTCTAAATAGGTTGTTTTCAATGTGTGGCAATGCTTTGCATAAGCAATACAGTAAGAAAATCTGAAGGACAAATATTACTCTTTCTAAGGGAGTACCCTAATGACTTAAAATCAGAAAAAGGAAGGGTTGAATTTTAAACAATCACCAAAATTAAAACTCACAACTTCAAACATTTTTCTTTTTAATGTCATGTCCCAAATCTCAGCTTTCTACTGGTATAGTTGTCTTACATTCAATGTCTGCTTTTACAATCTCTTTCAAAATTGCTATCTAATAGTTTTATAAATTCTTTGTTTGCTTTTTTTTTTAGGGTTAGCACTTCAAAGAGGTCTGTTTCTGATTGTATTAAGGGATGAAGGAAAGAGAGGAAAACAAGAAAAATAGCCAATAAGGCTAGAGAAAAAAAAATGGATCTTACATTTTGCATGGTTAAATTTTTTGTGGATTCATATTTAGTATATACATGCAAATGCACATATAGTTGCATATATTGTAACTGTTACTGTAGCACTAACAATTGCAGTGGAAATGTTTAAGAAAGATTATTCTCAATGCTAACGATTCCAAAATTTATCTCAATACACCCTCCCACTGCTGACAGTTTAGCAGGTGTTCTATTGCAACAAGCAGCAGTTCAGCTGCCACCTGGTAAGCGTAGGCTGACTTATCAGCATTCAGCACATTTCCACTTCTATCACTTTGAGCCATGAGAGATCACAGCCTGGTTCTCTCTATTCACTTTCTCACTGAATCCCATTAATTACAATTACACTTGGGTACAGTCTGCTTCCTCCGAAGACTAGGTGATAGAACCAAACTTAAATATTTAACTGTTTATAGCACTTCTTTTTCCTCCCCCCCCACCCCTCTTTTTAGAGGATTATTATCCTCTAAATTAGAATACAGGAATAATCAAGACACCAAAATATAAAGATCAATTCCCTTACCCCACCTCAAATGTGTCATATTGAAAGTAAGTATGCTGGCATTCTGCAATATGCTACTTTAAACACCAAGTACTGAAAATTATATTGTTCAGAGTAATGTTCTGGAAATTCAAAACTATAAATCTGGTTATAAAACCTTCCAGCTTGGAAAGTTTCACCTGACACTTCATGATAAAGCACAAGGCTATGAAGGGAATCAGTATATTTACCTATATATTACAAAAACTGAACTCAGCAACCACATTTCCATATGATAATAAATCATTCAGAAAACAAAATACTTATTTTATGAGTAATTTATTCAAAAAAGCCTGCCTTCCCAGGTAGGCAGTATCATTCTAAATGCCTACATTTCCTCAATTTCACACACAGGTTGACTTAAGCATGAAAAGTGAAGTGATATTCCAAAAAGGCATAAAACACATCTGTGTCTTCATCCCACCTGTGTTGCCAACAGGATTGATAACACAGAGGTGTCCTGGTTCTTGGTGGCCGTGTCTTACACAGCATCAACGCCTTTTCTGCTCCCCACATCATGCCGCCAGTGAGGAGGATGGGGGTGCACAAGAAGTCGGGAGGGGACACAGCCAGGACAGCTGAGCCCATGGTATCCTGCTCAGTACATAAAGCGGTGAGAAAAAGCAGGCAGGGCGATTGTTTCGAGTGGTGACATTTGTCTTGCCAAGTCACCATTACGCCTGACAGGGCCCTGCTTTCCTGGGAATGGCTGAACACCTGCCTGCCCATGGGAAGCAGTGAATGAACTCCTCATTTTGCTTGGCTTCTGTGCACAGCTTTGCCTTTCCCTATTAAACTGTCTCTAGCTCAAACTATGAGTTTTCCACCTTTTACGCTTCCAGTTCTCTCCCCATCCCACCAATGGGGAGTGAGCAAGCCCCTGTCTAGTGTTTAGCTTCCAGCTGGGCAAAAATATACATGAAAATATTCACATTATTATTATCATTATGTTTCATACTGGTAGAAAAACACCAACTAAACCAGATAGGAAGCATTGCATTATCCTATATTTTAGGCCGGGGAACATGTTAAGCGAAGTTTGTACACACATGCCCACATTATATCAATAAATAAATAGCACATACACAAAAACAGAAACCACAATAATACGCAAGGTGTGTGGCAAAGATAGTTTACACGACTCTACTGCAGTGGGAATAAACTGAGAAAAAGTGTATATTGCTTGGTTCTTCTGAACAATTTAAAACAATCTGTGCAATGGGAAACCAGGAATCATAGCCCTTTAATCATCAAAAGCCATTTGAAAACTCAGTGTTAAGATAAACAGATATTCAGGCAGGGACCTTCTGAATCAAGCTCTAGTCTTCTAAGTAGGTTTACAGAACTTCAAAATTTAGAATTTTAGAATTTACAAAGTGTATAGAATAAGCACACTTAAAAAAAAACCCAAAACAATGCATTGAACTTATTTCATTAGCTGGCACCTACCTATAGGAAGTTCAAACTGGAAAACAATGATACAGAAAATCTTGCAGAAAGCAAAAGAAACTGAATACTTTTTATGTTTTTAAAAGCAGCTATGTATTAAATTCATCCACAAATAAAGACAATTATTCTTCTCAGTTTCTGTTTGTATAATGTTGTTATCAAACATTTATTCTGCCACTACCTAACAGTCAAAAATAATCACTCATTCTTTTTCTATTATGTTACAGCTTTTAAAATAGATTTTAAATTAAGTAACAGTTCTTTTGACTTTATTCCACCTTAAACCTTTCAGATTCTAATAATGACAAAGTTATATTTAATTGCATTAGAAAAGCAACATACAGACATAAAGAAATCAAACACTTGTATTACAATAATTAGGTATAGAACTTAAATTAACAGAGTGAGTTAAGAAGTGCTTCAGTCAACAGAAAATCCCACCTATGCTACCATGGAAATAAACTAAAAACAAGAAATTTTGGTAATGTCTTAGAAAAAATCACAGAAAGGCTGTAATGGCTACAACTGTTCAAGGGTAGAAAATTCCTGGCTAAAACTACTGGAAGTTCTAATACATATTTCCATGCAGCCACTACCTAAATACAAAAAAAACCTTTTGCCTCACCTCTACTATAACAATGTTTATACTAAACACAATCTAATTCAATACATGAAAGTAGAGTTTAAAAAGAAACATTAATGTACCTTGTCAAAAGGAATTCCATACTTTTTCAATATTGAGGGAGAAATCAGAGTCATCTTGTGGCGAAGAAATGCATCACATCCTTGAGAGCTGCTCGGAAAGAACCCTAGTAAGGCAAGGAAAGCAAAACTGTACATCTTTTCATTAAATCAAACATGAAATCTTTGTAATATTTTTCAAAACTTAACAGTGTTTAAACTTGGTGTGGAAGTTTTTATCATGTCATTCCTAGGTTCTGAGAGATTTCATAAAATCAAATGCACCTCGTAAGTTTTTCAACTGCTTTCCAGGGGGAGGGGCTACAGGGTCTTCCTTGTTTGTCAAGAAGTGAAATAATTTAGACTAAATCTGGACCTGTACATTTAGGCATATTTTCTTACCATTTAGAGAAATTATTGTTGCTGGGAGCTTTTTTTATGTTAATGTTCATTCTACACACATGAAAATCAACTGCAGTAAAAAAATTTAGACAGATTCCATGAAGACTAGGTTTACCTAGCACTTACAAACCATCTACACAGTAAACAAACACAATATTTTAACTTCCTACAAGCTGCTGTATATTCCTCTCCTGTAAATGTTAGTTCATCATTCACAGAAGCAGCTTAATTCTTGGAAAAACACACTCACTATTCAACTATTAAAAAAGAAAAAAAAAAGGAAAAAAAACCAAACAAAACAATCACTTTCAATCAACCATCTGAATTTTTTTAATACCTTGAGAAAAAAAAATAATGATAATTTTCCATAATATATAGCTTTCTCTCTAACGTTAGATTTAATTTCTTCACTCTGGTGAGTCTTACATATTATGTCCATTAACCACCCTAAAACTTCAGAACAATATTGAAGTTATCGCATTATAGTTGTTATATTCTTTGTACTTTCAATCTAGCACACTCACCAGTACTGGAAGAACAGTATTTCTCTCATTTCTCAGAAATAAGGTTAAGCAGCACTTAAACAGCAAAGGTATAATGTAGACTTGTGCCGGTCAACATACGAGGAAGTCTGTTAAGCTGCCCTGAGATCAAATTTTATTCAAATTCATCATTCTTAATTTTTTTCTCACCAACAAGCACAGACTTCTTTACTCTCTCTTTGAACTGCAAATAATGTTCTAAGTTTCAAAAAGTACTATTTGATAGGTACAGTTTTATATATGTGTGGCTTCACTAAAAGAAGCCAGTCCACAATTAGTGAACTCCAGCAAAAAAACTGCAACTCTTTTTTCACAATTAATGCCTATAACATAAATGATAGCAATCAAAACTTTAGAATCTACAGTTTATGAGCATCAAGAAATCTCTGTCCTGAGTAGTATAATAATACAAATACAGAAGAACTTATTGTGAAAAATGTGATTGAAAGTGATACTTGAGACTGGAGGGAAGAGCTGCTATGAAAAGTAGCTAAAAGCTTAATCAATTAAAGCAGAGAGAGTGTGACTGAATTTTCCTTGAGAAAACAAATTTTGTACCAAATTATGTTACTGCAATATGCTTAATTAGCTCAATACAAGATGATAAAAAGCAAACGATGGGCAGACATCCAAAACTTAAGTTGTACCACTCCAGCTCCAAGAGATCAGACATAGCTGTGACAAGTCCAACCAGAAGGCAGGCTTGTTGCTGAATTCCAAGAAAGTTGCAAATAACACGGAGCAGCAGAACACAACCTGCTCAAAATCCACTACCAGAAATTTACAGGAGAACATTTGCTGTGGTTACAGAGCTCTCACAGTGAAATCAAAGTGCAGCCTACACATTCTGTACCAGTATAACATATTTTTGACTTGTCAAAGTGTACACTTGCACACACAAATTCTTCAGCCTCATTCACCTCATTTTCTCAAAGGAACTCCCCTGCAATGAACAAGGAAAGAAAGGAAGGTGGTATTTCCTCATTACAATATTATCTTTATCAGAAAGTCTTTTGTATGGCCTTACATTTAGCCTGGCAGACAAGCTTTTCTTCCAGAAAATAAAATCCCTGTGGAAGAACTGGCTAACAAATGTAAAAAGTAACGCATAGAGGACTTTGCATTAGAAATATTACAAAAACATTAAATGCAGGCCAATTCAAGATACGCCCACAACATTAAGAACCATTCTGAAATACCAAGCTCATGTTAGTATTACCAATTTAAAGGATTACCATGTAATCCTGCATGTTTAGTGAAATCCCACATCCAAAAGAAAAAATACTATCTAGAGTGTAACTACTATTCAAATTCTGTAGTACATTCATGTTTTTAAGACACACGTGAAATATTAATTTAATCCATTAACTGTAAATCAGTTCTGCAAGAGCAGGTATTTTGTAGGAATTCACATGTAACCCCAGTTTCTTGGATGATCTCTAGAGACATGGCAGACCTATACCCTATTCATCTTCAAAGAAACAAAATAAGAATTTAAAATAATTACTTTCAAGAAGCCAAGGAGAAATAATCAGATCTCAGGGTAAAACTGAATAAGGTTGCTCATTGATTTATGCCCATGAGAAAAAGACAATCAAATTGAAAATTCTCCAATCCATGATTTACAGAAACACTGACATTTTTAACAGCTAGAGCAGAATTAAAACAGTCTACATGGTAAGTATGTGATTCAATACTTGGTGACCAAATGTTTGGGTACGAACAACTACAGTGAGAGTGCCTTTATCCACCAAACGCAAGGTCCCTCTCAGCTTTTTAAAACCCTGATTTACTTAACCCATGCAGCAACAGCAAAGAGTATACGAAAGCAAAAGTTCAGACAGTGTTAACAACCAAAAACATGCCCTTGGAAAACACTAAATATATACTCTAACAGATAACATAGCCCAAAATATCTAATCTTACCAATGCTATTTGTACAAACAAAATTAAACTACTTTAATAACAGCAGTATCATTGGGCTGGTGAAGACACATCCTTCGCCAACGCTACTCCACCTCAGCATGATGTTTCCATAGAATTTAAGGTTTTATAATCCAAATATATGCTATATAGAAGTCAAAGCCTTCTCATCTTTGGAGAAAGGTGGAAGCAGTGTGCACTCAGCAGATTCCTAGCTGTGGATCCTTGTGTGTCTCTTCCAGCTCAGAATATTTTGTGATTCTGTGACTGAGGAAGACAGAATTCACACACAAAAGGCAGTGCTGCCCTGAGTCTTTAAAGTGTACATGAAATGGTTCAGGGATATAGAACATATTTTAAAAAATAAGTTCAAATCTCTAAATTGTTGAGGGACAGTGAGCATTGCTACCTGGCAGTCTCATTTTTCCCTTCCACCCTGAGAGTGTCTTTCCAACATATCACATGCAGCTCAAATTAGATGACCGCATCAATATCATACCTATCTCTCACGCAAACTGAAGTGGATTGGATTCCATTCCCTGGTTGCTTATCATTTTCAAGATATTTGGAATGCTTCTCTGTGCTACTAAGAACTTGCCCATAATGTTTTCAATTACATTGTCCAGCTAAAATCATATATGCACAAATTACAATACTATTCCCAAAAGTGTAATTCTACAACTCCATTGGACTGAACAAGCTGGTTGGCTATATTTTACCTTGAGTGATCAAGGAAATCGCAATCTGGTCACTAATAAAGTCATTACTTAATGACATCACATAAAATTAAATTCTTAGGGAACTTTCAAATCAACTCCTGACTAGTGCAATGAATGAAGCTAGACATCCTGTAATTTTCAACACTTCCTTACTCAAGACTTCACCTGAAATTCAAAGGTGCTGCATTTCTAGTTAATCTTATTTATAACAGAAAAAAATAAAATATAATCATAAAACTTTCAACATAAGAAAAATAACACCCTAAATTGCAAGTATCTTTAATGTAATTCAATATTAATGAAAGTAAAAATAAATCAAATTAACATAATTAAGCTCAAGGCTATGATTTTTTTATATTTATGCAGACCTCCATTTAAGGGACTTATGCAAAATATTAATCACAATTCACAGATCAGTACTATCGAAACAAAGGCAGAGATTAAAGAAGTACTGAGTTTTCTAGTAATTCTCTCTAGATTTTACTTTGGTAGGTGTAAATACAAACTTTATATAATTTATTTAAATTATTTTGCCATGATCTGAACTAATTTGATTTAACTTCCTGTGTTGAACGTAAAAGAAATCAGGAGGGTAAATTTGCATGACAACAACCATCACAAAGAAAAAATGGCAATTTGTATGCTATACAAAGCAGAGTACAAAAGCCACAAACAGGCTTTCAAGTGGTATGACATACGACTGTAGGTATGCCCAGATGAACATTTATGTACAAGCCTTAAGTTTATTATCTCTTAAATATGACTTTCCTAACTTGACTAATACTTGACTAACATTTTCTCAGTTGAGAAAATGTTCAATTCTTCAGCTGCTGAAGTTTTCTCATTAAAGAGCCTTAGAAGTTATGCAAGTTGTACTTCAAGTCTCATTTCAACAATTATTTTGCTTTCATACGTAACAGGTAATGACTTCAGCATGAAATGAAGTAATTAATACTATACACCCTACAAAGCTTTGTATAACAACCATACGTACTTACAATATATTAAACTTTAGTTTCTTCTTTAACATAATTGAACATCACAGATAGATGTCATCTCCTTTCTAAAACAGTTTCTGCACTCAAATGATCTATTAAAAGATCTTCAAAATCCTTCAGTCTGTCATTTCTCATTTGCCACTCTGCCTCTATTCTCTTTATTTTCTAACCCATTTTGTGAAACAAAAAATCCCTAAGAATACCATGGTATTACAGATTAGCATAACAACACGTATAAAAATTGCAGTTAACAGCTCACTAGAGATTTTTATTACATTTATGTCTACATAAAATTGAGAAAAAAATCTACATAAATGAGAAAGCAGCTGAAGGGCAAAATCAAACTGTTGTCTTTATTAGATGCAAGTCTAATGTCTTTCAGACAAAGCATTTGTAGGCGCCACAGTCAATCAAGATTTCAATGGAAAGCAAAAATGAAAGCATTCATGCACAAAAGGCATGTGTCGTAATTGTGATGTGCAGACAAGATAATGGAAAATATTCTAGCCTTCCTTTAATTTTATCTATCAACTGCTGCCTTGACTTAGACAACCTGTCACATTTAATGTATTATTTTATTATTTTAATTATTTAGGAGCATTCAATTAATTCAGTAGGCAACTGGTCATCAGAGCTAACCTTCTTGAATAAACTACTTTTTTTTGCCTTCAAATGTTGCACTCATGCAAAAATATTTTCACTACACATGATATTAAGTACAAAGGTCTCATTTACACTATGTTTTATTAATGTTTTCTCTTAAGTTACTTGCAGCTGTGCAGCTTACTTTATACTTTCACCTTTGTAAGATACCTTACTGCGAAACAGGCTGCATTTTAGATGGCACCAGTTGCAGAGTAGAAGATCACAGCATGGAAACAATACGAAATTGTAATTTTCAGTTTAAAAAAAAAAGGTCCATTACCTTTATTCTTAAGTACTACAGCATCATCTTCTACACTCCGTTCTCAGCTATTAGCTGGACCAAAAATATCATAAAAATACTCGACTCACAGAAAAATATCCCAGAGTACATTAAAATCAAATACTAAAAACTTAGCTTCACAGACAGTATTTCCTAACTCATCTATCTCACATTGCTGCTACAATAATAATCTCTGTATGAGTACCTAGTTTTCCTACAGAAAGTTTCATTCACTAAATGTAATGGAATAAACACTATCTGAAATTTTATCATCTCTGTTCAGTATCTGATTCTATGGTTTATTTGCTTTTTCTATTCAAAACATAGTAATGAAATAAAAATAATTAAATTACCATCATAAACATGATTCATCAAGGAAGTTTTCCATTCACCCCACAGTTCTTTATAACTTATACTAACATATAATTAAGAGCAGCAGTGGACAATTTACTCTGCGCAGATGTGCCCAGTTCTGACTAGCACTTGGACACCAAGACACTGTTCCCCCAGTAGAACCTACTGGTTTCTGAAAAACAGTGGGCTTGGAGATTTCCATTTCCCTGATGCTTAATGTCCCATTTCTATTAATGTATAGGCCACCATCAGCAATAACAGGGCTGTGCACCTTCACGCCAGTTTTCTAACATTTTTTTCTAACATACTTTCTAACCTTATTTTTTTTCATGTAGCAAAACATGTATCTCCAAAAGCTACCTACTTCCTGAATTTGCATATATTACTCTAATATCTCCAGCAATTAAGGTATTTCAAAGAAAAATCTGAAGGAGCTTTTTTTTGTCTGCAACAAATAATGCCATGGCTCAACACCACTATATTTTTAGAAATGAGTGAACGAGTGTTGCTGAAGCTGCCCATCCTCTTCTCGCACTCTTAAAATAAAGAAAAATTCGAAGCATACTCACTACACGGCATTTAAACTTGATTGGTTTTAGAACGCAGCACAGCTGCTATCAAGCAATATGAAATCTATAATAAATGCCAGAGCAGCCATAAAATCACATGTAAAGTCTATCTACCCAAAGATGTTGCTTCCATCAAGTGTCAGAACTGTGTACAGAGAAGCGTTTACATACAGCATGTAAAGTTGGCTTCCTCTGACTAATCTAGTAGCAAATAGTTGCTGCTCCAAGACTTCCAAAGCCAGGGGCAGCTCCCTATGCTCCTCTAACATATTTCTGTGCCACTGTGTTCCAACCTCCCTCAGAAGCCATGAAAATTTTAGACTCCACCAAGAAGAGTAAGGAATGCCTACTGTGAAATAAACCATCTCCTTAGGCTTTCTTTGAACCTGCCAAGACACTTCACCTGGCGTCTCTACATACACTGGAAAACTCAATGAACAATAACTTTTTGGTCACTTTGCCCACACCAGTCATCACAGGTCTTTATTATATCCCCTTCCCTTTATTTACATTCCTTCTCATTGAGAAGTTAGAGCTTATTAGCAATTATGAAAAGAAAAAGGCAATGTTTTCACCAGTCCTAGTGTTCCTCTCTGAAACTTCTCCAATTCTCTACTTCCTTTACTCTTCTCATTTCTTGTAAAACTAAATTATTGAATTACCCTAAGTTGATGTCCATTGCCCAGCCTACATGTTCCAATTTGTTTACCACTGAACGCCAAACAAAGTGTATGAAGTTCTGTACTTTGCTTTGGAAGAAGAAACTGGAAAGCAAAGAAAACGAGTAAATGAATGAAACTATGACAAAATTTAGGAATAGGAAATGTAATTATCCAGCTTGAAATCTGTTTTCCTGAGACACGCTTTTTTTAAGACTGGAAATTCACAGGTGTTTACTTTCACATCTTTAACTGCCTTCCTACTGTTCTCAGCAACAGTTTTATAATAGCTCAGAAAAGGAGTCATGCACCTATATACTAAGAAAAAAAAATGAGCGTGAAAACAAAATGTACACAAATTTTCAGAATTTTGTCCTGATACACAAGATGTAAATATGAACTTTCAATAGCATTCCTTCCCTCTAATTCCATTTCATTAAGCGCTCCATTCCATAATTCCTTTAATAGTTAATAGCAAGCTATAAAACATAAGCTGCCAGGCCAAGAAACATCCCTAATTATTCCCATGTTCATAATTTGCACTCTCAGTACAGAAACAAAAATAGAGATGCATTATTACTGAAAATAAAACAAACTACTGAGTGAGAATCTTTCTACACACTAGTGATTTTTAGCCCTTAGACCTCAACCTTACAACTGTATCTCTGCTCCTTCTCCCAAACATTTCTGCCACCTCTAAATGGCAAAAGCCAGTGCAATCTTTAGCTAAAGTGGATCTGTATGCCTGTTCAATAGCCAGCAGGCTGTTCACAAATAAGTGAATTTAGTGTTTCTACATTTTGTCTGCTTACCCCTTCACAGAGGTACTAACCCGGACTCCATCCTCTACCCAACCATCAACTTCGATGAAACTTTTGGACACTCATCTGTCTTCAACATTTGTATCTCTGTATCAAATTTGGGTAAGAAGTTAAGATTCAAAAAGTTGCTGACGAAAAGAAGCTAGGACAAGAAAGAGCAAGGGCACAGAGGAGACAAAGATACTAACAATGAAAATCCAATGAACAACAAAATACTAAGCCTCATTTTTGTAAGTTTCACTAAGCTAAAAATGCCAGTACAAAATAAAGTTCCACAAGAAGAAAAAAAATAAAACAAAAATTTAATTCTTAAGAATTCCTCAGAGCAATAATACTGTAGACACATAAAAGTCACACAACATTAAGTAATAAAACAGTAGGTGAGTCAAGAACAATGTTTCTCACTTTCCTGGAGGTTTGTCCTTCAAACATCATACATATGGAAATATTGAAAATACTACCTTGAGCTAGTCTTTCAAGCCGTTTCCCATGCTCCGGAGGAATAGCGTACCTATAATTCACATAAAAGAAAAGGATGAAATGCTTAAAGACATAATTACTACAAAAACCATCATTCATGTGTGATGAATATCTAATAATACAGAAGCCAAAAAGATTAAAGAGTGAAGCATTACACAGAAAAAAAGTACACCAACATCTAAGGAAAAAATACAGACATTGGGTTTTGGGAGGGCAGGGGTTTGAGAAAAAAAATTAGCTTATTTCTAGTTTGAACACTATATTATGTAGTTCAAAAATGTTATATTCACTATTTAAAGTCATGTTCAATGACAATATTTGATATTATTACACCACCACAATAAAAATGAAACACATACTTTGTTTTTCCAAATGAAATGAAAAAATGTAAAGTAAGTCTCATTTATACAAGTTTAACTTCTTTAAATTTTATTATGCTTCCCAAGACACAGGGGTTCAACAGAAAAATATGAGCATTAAACATCTCTATTTTTTCCTATAGCAAAAGCTGTGGAATAAAAGGGTTACTTGCCCTCGTAGAATCATTACAATTAAGAGTTTTAAATTATTAAAAGAAATAGTTTTTCTTTAATTTAAAGAATTGTACATATTTTAGAACCCCACTCTTATTAAAATAATCTAATTTTTAAAAAATTCCACATGCTACCTGCAACAATTCAGCAAAAATACAAAAGAACATGTTATTTTAATGCTTACTGCAGCCAAAAAATAGAAAACTATTGAAAAGCTGTTTCATTTCTGCTTCTCTTTGTTATTAACATATGTACTGCACTTCATGGATTTACTGTATGTTTTAATTAGGATTTATTATTGACTTAAATTGCTTTAATATGTGATACAAAAGGCCTCTGTTTCAGTTTACTGTTGCAATAACACTGGATTGATTCTTCTCTATAAAAAAATATGCTTCAGAAAAGAAGAAAACGTATATTCAGCTGTACAAGATAGTCCAAATCCACACTGTTAAATTAAGTTAACATAGAGCCTTTTACTACACTGCGAACACATTTCATTCATCAGCCCTGAAAACTCACTCAGAAAAACAAGCAATAAACATTCCTGTACGTCAAGTTGTTATTTGCACACACACTACAATTTTACTCTATTACAACTGAAACACCTGCATAGAAGGAAGACCACTACAGAAGTCAGTGCTCTGTAAGCAAATACTAACAACCCACTCCAAATGGTATTAAACAAAGAGACTTTCAGCTTACTACGCTCGATGTTTGCAGTTTTAACCAGAATTTTGCCATCTCACAAAAATGCACTTTGTTTCTCTCCATTTGTACTTTTAAAGTGTTTGAGACTGGTTTTCACTCCACACTACAAATGCACCAGTGTATCCATACCAATCTAAACTATATGTTTGCCATCCTTCACACTCCATCAGAGAAAAATGCTATGTATAGCACTAGATACTGTATCGTATGTCTTTAAATACACAACTCCATAAAGCAAAACATTAACAGGTACTGTTTATGTCTAACAAAAAAACTCAAATCTAGATACTGTGATTCACTTTACTTGACTCTAATTGAACTGGTGTTCCTCCTGAAATGTTACTTCTTCAAAAGTACATGTTAATAATAATATGGAGCCGCATGCTTCCATTTGTACACATAAACATGTCAGTATTACAAAAATACAAAAGTGAACTGAGATCTCAGTAAGTCTTTTAGAAAGACAGTGCATGATTTAACTGGAACACAGCTATTTATTTAGCTAATCTAAAATTACAAAGCAATACAATACATTCAATGCAAGTTGGTGTTTTTCATCACAGTCTTCACTTGGGTTGTGTGGTACATTTGCTGCTCAATCCTTTACTTCTTCCCACTGTTGCAATTGCTTGTTCCTCACAGCAAAGACAAGCACTAAGGAATGGAGACAGACGACCCTTTGTACTATCACACATTAGGAGTCCCAAAGTCACTCTCAAGACAGTTCAGCCTTGGTTCCTAACACAGTTTTTTAGAAACTGAGCTAGCACATGCACACCTGCTTTGCATGAATGACGTGAATCTTGCTGGATTCTTAGTCTACTTTACATAAACAAAAAGCTCTCAAACTCAAATGACCAAGTCAGAGAAAAAGAAGTTCACTCTTAGTCTCAACAGCTAGATAATATGAGAATTTGAGCAGTTAAAAGCTTTTATAAAAGTATCTTCAGCTTGTGTCCAGCTTTCTTTTAGCCGCATTACCAAACAGCCACTAACATTTGTTTGACTTCTCATATATTAAGGTCAAGTCCCGACACCTCCAAAGCAAATGTAAGGGACATTAAATGGTAAATCACTAAAATGCGTAAAGAGGGTTTCTTAGATAACAAGCAAATAAAAAGACAAAAAGTCAAAAGCAAAAAGGGAAATGGTGACACTAATTAGATCTTAATTTTATTAGTCCACAAAGACATACTTCATAAAGAGTATGAAGAGTCCCTGTTCATTGCTAGTTATACGAAAAAGGACAGAAAAAATACAGTACGTATATTTATCTACTATCGTTCAAAAACATCTCCTGAAATGTGTCTTAGTTCAGCAAATCAAGGTACTGGCAACAAGATAACTACAGATAAGTAATAAATATTAAATTTAAGTCATTAACTGGTAATTCTGAAACATTTTTATACATATGTTTTCAAGATTAATGCTTCTATACTATTTTTCAGTGTAATTTAACTAATTCCATCAAAAACAACAAATCATTACTTTACTGTGCAAAAACTACTCAGCCAACCAAAATGATCATCAGACAAGCAGCCTCTTCTGTCCACCCAATCGTTCTCATGTCAGTGACCAGAAACAGAATGTGAAACAATTTGAGTTCCATTCTTCCAAAGCCAGGTGTATGCACAGATGATGGTTAACAGCATCAGTTGCAAGCAAATTTAGTGTGATGCTAAATACTTAACCAAACTACTTCTCTAAATCCCATGTTATACATAGACAAGGTAAAAACTGCTGATGTTTTTTCCTGCAGAGTGGTATTTTTAAAATTAAAAAAAAAAGCCACAAACACACAAAGTGTTTTTACAACTAAACATCACTGTTTTTTTTTAAAATTAACCATATTCATTGGTTTTATAATTGGCAACAGAAAACTTGCAACATTCACATTACATCAAAATAATGCTATCTAACTCCAGGCACTGAGCTCAGAATCACATGATCCTTTTACCAGCAACTGACTAACTCTATTATCTATTTAGGTCGTTCATATTTATTATACATAAACCTGATAAATACCTTTCCAACATATAAGCAAATATAAATTCCATAAACTTAATTTAGGAAGTTAATACATTTTTTGTTTTGAGATGGGGAAATTTGAAAGTCTGTTGCCACCTAAAAATTTTCCTATTCAAACTAAATATTTTAAGAAATAAAATCCTTTTCCACAAGGGAAAAACAAACAAACAAAACTTCTCCTTTTCTTCTAATCCCTGAGCAAAGTTCTTCCACTTTGTGAAGAACATTGAAACTATCAAATGATTGCTCTGTTTCAAGCAAAATAACCCATTTGGGCTACTGACAAACCACTGTATTATTTGATTATAGATACCTTTTTACAATCAGAATCCCTATTTGATTAGGGTCATCTCTGTGACTCGTAATATTTCTAATTTTTATGACAGTTTTCAGCAAGATGTCTGACTAACAGCTGTAGCTTTATACATTATTCCCATTTCTGTCATACAGGTTTGACTTCTCTGTAGCTTTCTGCATCTATTTTGTTTCCTAGGCATAGAACCTAACTAGGAAACATGTCCATTCTGTCAATGGTACACAACTTTTGCAAAGGTACCAAGATTCTTCCTCTTATGCTGAACTTTGCATCACCTGGCCAGATTTTGACTAGTTTTCGTCAGCTGCTGATCATACAGAAAGTTCTATTAATCCTTCCCCAGAAGGCCCTGTAAGACCCAGCTGAGTCTTTCTAAATCCATTTACTTTATTGCCGTATTTGCCCTTAAACCATACGTTACCATCAGTCTAAGTATGCTTTTCCTTCTTCACTTTTTTTGTCTATGATTTTGTCTAATACTAATATCAGAACGCCATCCATTTCTATCCCATCGTAACCCCATTACTATTTCCCCTGCTATGGAGATTCACAATCTGGAAGCCTTCACAGGAAGTGTTTTAAAGATTTCCACAATCTCTACTGTGTAACTATGTATCTTTCCTGATTTTACCACCTCATTAAGGAAGACGAAAAAGTGTTGGTACACATTCTACGCTAGCAAATCCATAAAAACAGATTCTAGTCACGGCAATCAAGAGGTAACAGTAATGTTGCTCATAGTATAAATTTTAGGCAACCTAGACATCACATTTCTTGCCATCCTGTATCCACTGGAATCATGAACAGAATTCCTGAACCTAAATTCCAGCTTTATTTTGAATGTCACGATAGATTTATTTCCTCTTACAACCTAAATAAACTGTCAGGTCCAGTCTCACTCTCCTAATCCATCTAATTTTGGCTGTCTAAGCATTTTCTCTTCAACAATCTGGTCTCTTTTTCTTGACATTGTCAAAAAGATAGAACCATCTCCTCTCTCTGTAGTATTTATTCCTGTTTACTTTATGACTGACCAACCCTGCAAGGCATTTTGTGATTTATGAAAGACATTACTAAACAGTAGAGTTTTTTAACATAGTGTATTGTGTCTTGTCATTTTCAGTCTTCAGAAAAGCTAGGAAGCAAAGACCAGATGGAATGTCACAGAAAACATACAAATTGATACGTAAATGATTGTTTGTATCATACGGCAAGTGTTCACTGTGACCCTTTCAAGGGAAAAGTAAAAACCTAGTTCTTCATGCAGAAAAGAATTCAGGCCTCCACCATTAGATATAAAAGGTGAACAAAATGAGCACAATATTTTAAAATATTACTTTCTAAAGTAAAATAATATATTCTCTACACATCTCTTCTTCTTTAAAATAAATTAGGAAAAAAATTGTCCTATTATTATTATATTTTAAATACCCACAGTGCCATGAAAATAATTACTTTCAGCCTGCTTAAGAAATATTTTCACATATTCTTTATTATTCTTCCTCAAGAAGATTTATATCATCTCAACATTTTAAAAAATTGAACACCACTGTTTTTCACGAGTCAGGTAATCATAACAAAGAGTAAGCCTTGCTTTCAGATACTTAATAAATACAGAATTATTTTCAAAAAGTGTGAATATCTTCTTGAGTTTTTTTTAATTTATAAATTTATACAGTAAATTGAAGCATTATCCATATTTTACCCAAGGATATAGCACATATATTAATAGTATAACATTTCTACTAGTAACAGAAGTCTGGTCTGTGCTAAGCATTAATCTCCAAGAGCACTTAATAGTTTAACATGACAAAATTCCTCAAATTACACAAAACAAAAATTCATTATTTTTAGTCAAGAACTACACCCCGAAACAATAAATACAATAGAAGAAAATATTTAACAACAAATTCCAGAGTGAAGAAATTTTTAATATTAGTAAGCAGTTTACAAATACCATTACAAAATACATCAATATCAAGAGATAACTGAATTAATAAGCCACACCATCAATCACAGCAATGGTTTGTCTTGCTAATAAGACTTTTTCTAAGAAACTGTGATGTAAAATGAGGTACGATCTTCAAGGTACCTTTCCCTTCAGAACGCAAAGAGAAAATTGCAGTAAAAATTCTTGCCTAATAGCAGGTAATTTTAAGTCTCCTTCCAGCAAATCTTTTTCCAACATACCCCAATCTCTTCTGCCCTTTATATTATTCTATTTCAGAGCTTCAAAGTTCAAGTTCCATCTTCTCCTTCAAAATATTTCCCCTTTAGCAGTATTTCCTCTATATTTTTGCAAGTTAAAGAAAAATCTATAAAATTAATGTATGTATTACACAAATATATACATAAACATCTAAACAGATGTAAACCTGACTTCGTAAGTTAGCAGACACACTTTTCCCCCATGTTTCATATGAGGCAGCCAATGAAGGAATCAGAATACTTAATATAGAACTATAAACTTCTCTGCATAACTCTTGAAAGTAAAAGTGCAGAGTATAAGAAGTAGTGCAAGTTAACCTACGCCTAAACACTGCAGAAGGCTTCAAATTCTTTTATAAAGACTGCCACAGCAGTTAGACTCAGCTGCTACCCACAAGTTCTCATTGTGGCTCTCAGATGGAAGTGGCTGTACTTTCACAATCCAGAGAAAATACACTTCACGTTAGTTCTCCATAAGACCAACATGTCTCCTGAAGAACCACACCTACCCCCAGTAAAACCCAACAACATGTATTGCTACTGTATATGTCAGGTAATTTGGTTTCACTAAGGATGCCTTGTCAAATCAGTTACATTCAAGAGCAGACAAGACCTTTACTGTCTATATCATAAGATTGAGCTCCTGTCCCACTTTCTTGAAGAAAATATTATACTAATATCACATTAACACATGACACATCTTACTGATAAATGAACAGCTTTAGCATAAACTATTGCAGCATTCCTCCAGTAAAAGGCACATCTGTAACATCAAATAAATCTTTAGCTGTCTTTCATTCAACTTTTTTATAATGCTGCATTTCTTAAAAATATGGACGAATGTGGTGTAGAAAATGTATTCACTATTTCTTCAAAATATCAAGAGGTCAGTGTTTAATGATTTTGTTCATTAGAAGCATAAACAAGTATCTGTAAAGTAGAAAAGCATTTGTCCTGTTACCAGCTCATACCTCCTTCAAAAATACTTAAGCTTTCCTAGCTTCTTCCCAGTGTCTAGGGACTTCAGAGTTTAAGTAAATGTCTCTACTACTTGGAATGTCACAATATGCAGTGAGGTTTTCTTCAAATAGCACCTTTTAAATTCCTAAGAAGCAAGAAACAATTTTATGCAATCATCCTATTACTTACATTTGTCCTATCATCTTGGAACATTTTGGAATCACCTATCTTAACACCCATTTTTTTAAAATATGTTGATGTTACGGTTAACAAGACCTTCTGCATATTTAATTCTATCAAAGCGGAAATCCCACATACCTATGTATATAATATATCAATTTCAAACATGGACCTGCATTACTACAATAGGTGGTGCTCACCTTCTCCGCCATAAGTCAGGAGATCCACTACATAAGCAAAGCAGGTAAATATAAAGCAGTGACCTAAGAGCGAGCATGTGACCAATTTACCACACTCACAGTATAAATACATTACAGGTATTTGAATTGTTTATGGGTAATAAAAAAACAATGATGTTTTATAGAATTACAAGCTACACATTTTCTGTCCAAGTGTGGATGACTATAAACTGCCAGAATTGAACTATGCATAACTTATCTTTTACATATCTTTCTAATGATTTTACATTCGCTTCACAGGTATTTTGGAAAAAAGAATATTTTATGATCAAAAGGAATATATTTGTCTCATATACTTGGGATACACGTATATCACAATGGATTAAACCAACTTGTCTATCAAGGCTGTTCAACGAAAAATTTAAGATCACGGAGAAAGGATGGTAGAAGTTTCATACACAGGAAGTACCTTTAGCCCTGAATCTTACCTCCCACTGGTCCAGCTGAGTTAACAGCAGGAAATATTACTCTGATTCAAAGAAGAAATTAAATGCATGTTAAATACAAAATATGGTAGGTAGTCCCAAAGGGCAACAGAACCAAAGAAACTGATTTCAAAGAGCTCTTTCAGAAGTTCCTCCAACAGTCTTGGGGTTCCCAACACATTAAGCTTCTCATACTGTATCTTTCAAATATTTTTCTGTTGAGCTCCAGTAAGTCTTATGTATTTATCTGTTTTTTCCTTTAATATCAAAAAATGCATTGGTGTGATTTCATAGCATTCTGAGCTTAAAAAAAAACCCTCACCAAACTACTATCTTAGCTTTTTAGTAAAGTTTACCATTGTGAATCAATTGTAACCATCTGTTTAGTTTAGTCAGCTGAAATAAAGAGATACCATCTTAAAAAAAAATTTAACTTGCCATGACTTTGGCTCCCCGAAATGGAGATAATTAATACTGTAGAGATCCATGTCTTCCGTGTGCCATGCAAATGTTGTTTTCCACATGCCAAAATAGAGATATGGCGTATTTACACCTTCGATAGAAATTCCACACTCTTCTCCTACAACATCCAGTATTGTATTAAGATGGGCAATATTCCATTCCTCAATACCCTGAAAGAGACACATAATGAATATATTACGAAGCTTATACAAAGCAATGCAATTTTATATAAGTCCCAGTCAAAAGATACACACTTGACCTAGCCTTTCAAAAGACAGTATGTTCATACACATTTGTACACACTTCAGAAGACAGCTGAAGTTACTTGAGGAAAAATTCTCTTGACCTTAGTATCAGATCAGGTTATAAGTCTGAGATGTTCAGAGCAGAGAACATAACAAGCTCCTATCTGGTTTACACTTTTACATCAATTCTAATGTGGATAGAAACACCATAGACCACACCATACCACATACCAAAAGGTATACAAAAAAATAGAAATAATAGCTGCAGACAAAACCTTTGATGAGTTGATAGCTGGAAGTCACGAAGTTTCACTGGGCCTATCTATGCTTTTTTATTACTTACAAAGTAATACCAAATAGTATGAAAAAATGGTTTAAAATTTTATTTTACATGCATGCATTTACCATTTCTCTGAAAAGTATAAAAACTAAAATGATCACTTCACTTCAGCTGTATTTCTAATCAAAATTATGTACTGCATAAGAAATATACCACAGAAGAAATCTATTGATTTCATGGGATTTAAGCTGTTTCCTTATGTTATTGCCCATAAAATTTGTATATTAAAAGTCATTCAGAAAGCAATACATGTAAGTTTTGTTGTACTTCAGATTCAACTGCAAAGTGCAATTCTAATTTCAGGTAATACAGCATGTAAGAGACAGTATAACCAAGATCAAAGCTACAAAATTGAAGAGAAAAAAAATTAGACTTCATTATAAACAGCAATTATTAGCACCTCCAGGGAAGACATTAGATGGTGCTCAAGCAGTCAGAAAAACAAGAAATATAATCAAAACTATTAAAAACTCAATTCAGACAAGTTTTATTGGGAAGACAGCCTCTAAGCACACTTAACTATGCACTGCTCTGCCCTACACCCTCCCTGAACCTAAGTTCTGGTAATCTTACTCACTGGGGAACAAATTGACGGCAGACTGCAGTCCTGATGCAGACTAAGACTAAGTAACATGAGGACATTTAATAGCTGGATAGCTGGAATAGTAAGAATAGAGGTTAAAGCAAGAAGTAATGAAAATTTAATACTCTCAGTTTTTGTTTCATTTGTTTTTTGACATTTTTATATCAAGCATGATATTTATGAAGCAGCTAGACTTGATGAACAAGAAGGTAACGTGTGTATGAAGTTCAGACTTCTCACTGAACAAGCACTTCTAACAGCCTGCTTTGACTGTTTCGCTTATTAAGAAATACTAAGTTACTTGGAATTTTACAAAGGAGTAAAGGATGTTTATAGAATGATTTTATTTCAGACAGCATTTTTTTTCTTTTAAAATGGAAGCCTTGGATCTGATGCATTTGTGAAACAAAGGCACTTGAAATTTAAGAAGTAAAAAAAAAAAATTAATATCCTAATAAAAGAAAAAACCACCAATCTGAACTCCAACAATAGATGCTGGTAAAATCTGCACTTTTCAAATATAAAAAGTGGCAGTGGCTAGTTAATACACCTGTGAAACAAAAAATTTGAAGAAATAGTTTTTAGGTAATAAGTCCTCAAACTAATTTACAGATTTTATTTTTTTAAATCACACAAAATTTGTATCTGTTTACAAATTGTGCAGTTCATTTGGAGAAACAAATGAATATAGCAAACCAAGAGCAATGATTCAAGCACAAATACATACAGAGGATTAGAAGAAAACAATAAATACTTGTAAAAATCAACTGTTCATCAATCAATCTAGGCAGTTACTCTGACAGTGGCCAAACAGTGTCAGTACTGCAGCAATTTGCACTTGAAGGTTTCTTCAGACAGATGTGTTATCTTTCTATTTAATAGTATTCCATGGGCTTTTTTACCCATTATTCATCCCATAGCAACCTTTCACCCACGTAAGCTTCTAGCAACCCTAACATTCTGAAATCTTAGTCTTCTACTAAGAATTAAGTAATAGCTAAGAGAATATTTTTTTAACAACCCATCTCATCTTTGCACACTCTGTTAAGTCGTATCACAACTAGTCACCAAGCAAACTGCTAGTTCTTTGTCATCAAACAAAAGCAAATCCTACCAAGGAGGCCAACCATAAAAAAAAAATTGCTTCAAAATACCAAACATAACAAATAAACAATCCAAAACTTCTACACTCAAGATAGATGAGCTATTTCCTTTTCCTAAAGGCTATTTTGGAGAAGTACTCTTAGCTCAAATGGAAATGTTCACTGAAACTGGCCAAAACACTAAAATCATACTGATTTGTTTCAACTCCTCCTACATTCCTTAGACTTAAAACAATAAATCAGTTTCATACTTATGCCTAGATGGTTACAAGTTATTATTAGAAATTATTATTAAAGGTGTAGCTTTATATTTTTATTTTATATTTTATGTATACAGAGTATATTTTTGCAGGTTATGCTATATTTAACAACAACTGTTAGAACAGCACTACATATATTACTTGAGCATAACATGTAACTGGTAGTTTCTTACAAATACAAGTACATTTAGATATAATAATCCATTCAATATTAGGAAAATACAAAATATTTATTCTCCTCAGAATATCACAATACTATCAGAATATTATAATAATTTCAAAGGAATATGTCAAGATACTATTTCTAATTTATCCATATTTCTGATGGTAAATTCTTTAAAGAAAACTTGTCATCATTGACAACTGTACCACACAATCCAGTAACTAGAAAAATGTTACTTTTCAGCTGTTTTCCTTCTATAAGATAACAGACAGGCTTGAAAACACCTAACCAATTATGGTCATTGGTATGCACATTACACTTACCTTGTATTTTCTTAGAGGAATACTATAAGGTATATAGTATTTTATATAGAAGAGCACTACTCCAATCTTCAGTCATTTTGAAGGTGATTCAAACTTACTGTAAATTACTATCGAGAGTTTTTATTACTCTTAACAGCCTTTGCATCTGCTTTTAATGCAATGTGGAGACAAAGTGGGACACCTGACAACCATTTCTCATCTGAATATTTGCAGACTTTGGAAGGAGCCGACCCATGTTTTCCCAAAGACACAAAGAATAACGTGTATCTCAGCACACTAGTAAAAAGTGAAGTTCAGAGTTGAAAGCAGAGACCTCTTTGCATGTAAGAATAAAATAGGCTTCAAGTGGAACAATTTTTTATTAAATTTTTTTAAAATACTTACAAAAGTGACAGGATGCTATTCCCTTCATTTTACTTAAATCAGTCAACACTGTGATGAATGTGATTTCTGTATGTATACATTATTACACACAATCCTTTTTCAGTGTTTAATTTTTCCTTTGATTATCTCACAGCTTCATTTCAATATTAATCTGGCAGACAAGACATCAGTTGTACAAGTAAGATTGAAGAGCCCTTATGACTGACTGTAACAACTCAAATAATAAAGAAGAGTAAAAAAACCTAATTAAGAGACAGTGGAAAGGAAGAGGACAAACGTTACAGAAAAATTTGTGCTTTGTAACCCACTCCTCTCTCCACATAACCATTCGCTCACATCAATGAATACAATAAAGCTACTGCCAGGCTTTTACTGCGCCTTGAAAGTCATTAAAACAGAGGAAGAAAAATGCTACAAACAAAATCTCTACACCATAAACACACAGATTAGGAAATACAAACAATCTCCCTCGTTGAATTGTTTTTACTTCTCAGCATTTTTAAGGATATAACCACTGCTTTTTAAGTACCCTTTTGAAGGGTGGGCAAGCAGATTCTTTGGAAATCACACTAGAACCTAAATTACTGCTCACATTGATCTCAACTATGATTAGATCACACAAAAAGGACATTATAGAATAGAACAAATAGAATAATATATGTTGGAAAAGACCTTTAAGATCATCAAAAACCATCATTAACTCCACTCTGCCAAGAGTAAACCATGCTCCCAAGCGCCATACCTACAGGTCTTTTAAATATGCCAAGGGATGGTGACACAGCTACTTCCCTGGGCAAGCCTGCCCCAGTGATTGGTACTACTTGCTTTCCACAAAAACGAGTTTCCTAAAATCCAAAGTAAACCTCCCCACTGGCACAACTTGAGGCAGTTTCCTTTACTCCTGTTGCTTGCTTACTGGGAGAGGAGACCAACTCCCACCTGGCTACACCCTCCTTTCAGGCTGTTGTAGAGACTGATAAGGTCCTCCTGAGCCTCCTTTTCTCCAGCCTAAACAACCCCAGCTCCCTCAGCTGCTCCTTACAGGACTTGTACTCCAGACCCTTCACCAGCTCCATTGCCCTTTTCTGGACACACTCCAGCATCTCAAAATCCTTCCCAAGGGATGAGGACCAGAACTGGACATAGTATCCAAGGTGTGGCCTAACCACTGCCCACTACATGGGAAGAACCGCTTTCCTGGTCCTGCTGGCCACGCTGCTGCTGGTACAGGCCAGGATGCCATTGGCCTTCTTGGCCACCTGGGCACACTCTGCTCATGTTTAGTCACTGTCACCAGCATCCTCACCAGCACCCCCACGTCCTTTTCCTGTGGGCAGCTTTCCAGCCATTTTGTCCCAGCCTGTGGCACTGCCTGGGGTTGTTATGACCGAAGGGGAAGACCCAGCCCTTTGGCCTTATTGAGCCTCATGCAGTTGTCCTTAGCCCACAGATCCATCCTATCCGGATCCCTCTGCAGTGCCTTCCTACCCTCCAGGAGAGCAACATCCCACCCAGCTTGCTGTCCTCTGCAAACTGAGGGGGCACTCATGTATCATGTATGGTCCCCACACCTTATACACGGGAGAAGCTAGGCATTAGGAGTTGTTTTATCAGGAGAAATAAAACTAAGAGGAGAAAAATGGAAGTAAAGTGGTATCTCCCAGACAGCAGCTGAGGAGAGTGGTGAGAGAGAGACATAAAACAATATTTATAGGTGCTTCTTCCAAACTTGGCTTTTCTCTGCAGAATAGCTGATGCCATTGTCAGCACTGAAGTCGGATGAGTTTTATGACTCATTATAAACTTTAAATCGGTCACTTTTCTTTGGAACTTCTTTTGAAACTATGAAGATTTTCCCCCCTCCCAAGTAGCTAGATCAGTCCATGTAGGGATCATGCCTTTACCTGAGTCACCTACATAGTCATTCTCCTAGAAAGCACTGCCATTAAATGTAACAGCAATTAGAATGCAAATAACAGAATAATATTTCCAGCAAACCTTCAACTATATAGAATTTGTTTTCTATAAAGCTCTACAGACAGCACAGAACACGCCACAACAAGTCATAGATTATTTGCTTTTTTGTAGAGACTTAATGTGAGATAACAGATTCTGGAATAATCCAAACACTACAACAGTAAACTTGAACCATTAACGGTCATTGACAGACTTCAAAGCATGCACTTATAGCTTTGTTTCTGTATTTCTTTGTTTTCATTGGGGTTTTTCATTTGTTTGTTTTGTGGGGTCTTTTTCTGTTCCATGCAACACAGCCTTTAGAAAATTTTGTCCCATCTTCCAAACCCCTCAGAACCTATCATCCTCTGGTCTAAAAAACGCAAATACTACAAGCACTATAATCTCTCTGGCACAATGCCAGGAGGTGTTGGATTCCACAAATAACAAAGTTTCTTAAATGATCTAAATAGTAAAAATTAAAGCTTCATCATGCTTCAGATATAAATGTCTCAACATAAAATTCACAGTCACCAAGTGGAAAAGAAAATATAATCCGTAAACTGTTAAACTGAAGAATGGATTTACAGCACAGCAGTATTTCTCACAAATTTTGATGGCCCACATACACGTGTAAGTCACATTTTCCTTTAAGTTCCAAGTGGTTTTTAAGCTGGAATTCTGTCAGATATTTACCTCAAATGTAACATATATAACACTCCATTTTCTACAACAGCATTTTGTAAAAAGTAAGCATTTGTTTTGTTTCATGCAAAGAGGCCTCCATGACAAATTAATCCCACCATACCCTTTCTCCTGAATGCTGCCCAAAATGTCAGTGATTTGTATTCATCTCCTTTCCCCAAATAATCACAGTCCTGAAGGAAACTGAATGACGAAATGAGAACAACCTCCAATTTCAAACAAAATCAAAAAGATCCTTTCTTAGCACTATTTTCAAGCACTAAGACATGAAAAATATTAGCTGTGCAAGTACACCATCTGCTGGCCAGAAACTAAAGGCAGGAAAATTACTCTGAGAGACAACATTTTGATCAGTGGCATAATAACTTTCTCACCAACACTTTGGTACCAGAGTATATTTCTTCTCTTCCTCTAAACACCAAGTAGGCTGTACACTAGCACCTGGCTGTCACATTAAGTGCTCAATCTGTTCACATTCCTTAATGTCAATTCCTTTCACTAACATTTCTCCTTTGTTACTTGTTTTTAAATGATACCCATTTTATTGTAGGCATCAAGGTTTCTTTATTCTACCTTTTATTGCTTTCTTCCCCAGTCACTGCAACTTTCAGTGCTTTGTTTCCTTCTCCTATGCACCTAACATCTGAGTTAGGATCCTTAAATGCTCCTTTTCTCACTTTCCTCTTTGCTTTTTTCTGACTTCCCTTCCTCATCTTCCCAAGAGCATAATTCCGTAAGGAAATCTCTGACCTTCTCTTTGACCAGTCAGCACTTTCAAATTGGATATTATTGCATTCATTCTCTTTTCTTTGGAAATGTTGATCATGGCAAGAGTAAACTAAGATACTAAACACAAAAAAAACCCACAATAAAAAAAAACATACATTTGTAAAAAGTTATACCATAAGACATTATCTGCCAATAATAGACACAAAGATCAAAGAAGAAAAAGGGCAAGCTTCTATTCCTTGAAACACTGTTTTTCTCTGCCTTATGTTGGTCTTCACAAAACAACCACCACCTAGAAAGTCTCTTCACAGAAACATTCCAAATTAGAATCTTCAATTATTTTCTAAATGATTTCTTAAAGCAGCTGTGTGGACACACAAGAGAATTTGAACTTGCTTTCTCTAAACAACAGACCACTGGACATTCTTAGCTATCTTTCAAAGATCACATAACTCAGTGCAAAAACTGAATTGCCTTCAGCCATATTGGCTGCATTTATCTCTGGACAGTCTACAGTTTGTCTTCCGTGAAGAACTGTGAAACACTAGTAGAGCCTCAGACTATCTGCCACAGCAAAATCATACTTTTTTAATGATTGGAGAAAGCAGTTACCATGAAATAACCCAAGAACTTCACACATAGTACTTTCTTTTCATACAAGTTTGTCCTGTATATTTTAAATCCTCAAATCTTTTCTGAAATGCTAATATTTCTTCTTTAGTCTCATTACTTAAATAATCCTTTCAAAATCTAGTTCCTGTAGTTACTTACATAGCCTAATTGATATCAATGGATATTCTGTAATTCTTTGGATAATGAGATCTGTTTTAAGAGTCCCTTTATTATCCATGGAGATCTTGGCAAGTAACCAGCAAAATTAATTTCCTTAGGAAATTTTAATTTCATCTGTTTTAATTGAAAGGTAAACAGAATGAGTAAGTACATTTCCAGGAAACTGCAGACATCCCAAGCATGTAGTAAAGATACCAATATTCCTCACTGAATGAGAGAAATGAAAGTATTCCATCTTTTAATTTTAAAGTAAAACTTAGTCAAAATATCTCTAAATTTCCAGAGGTACACACAGGAAACATACATACTAAAATGTTAATAAACAAATAAGTAGGAAGGAATCTCAAAGTTCTGGAGAGTTCAAAGTGAAGAAAGGGAAGAGTCTTATGATCAGGAAGAGTAGCAATATTCTACTGTCTAAGGACAGAACTGTCTGACTCTTGCAGATGTAGAGTTAATTTCAGCCTTGCTTGGAGGCTTTAAAGTGAGTAACACAAAGATTTCGAAAGACAGATTTTCAGTCACAAAGCAAGAGTGTATCCTCTAAGTAGAGTACCCTTTAAAAGAGGGCTGGAAGGGATAAACTTCATAAAAAACTATGCATACTTCATCATAAATGCTCCCATTGATATCAGCTCCATAAATTGGTGCCACAAAAGTCAAGTTCTTCCAGTATTTACGCTCCAAATCTTCATAGTCTACATATCTTGGAGTGCGGTATCTGCAGAGAAAGAGGTAGGCAAAGGTTCATCACTGTCTTTCAACAACCACCTTTACAATGCACTACGCTTCTGAATCGCCGAGATAGTCACTTTATGTCAAACTGTTTGGAGCAGAGGAATTACCAGTTGTCCTGAATTCTTAGTTTCATGATTAACCATATCATGGAAACCTGCTACCTGACAGCTACAGTAATTAAAGGCATCCACCAAGCCATACAACATTTGCTTCAGTCTCCAGCAGTACACCAGCCCATCTACCAACCATCCTTAGGCTGAGCCCCTCCTTTTTATTTCCCTTCCATAAAAAAAGACACATATGGAAAAGCTACACAATTAACAAGTACTTATTGTTTTCCTACCTTGCTACCAGCTCTGTAAAGACTCAGATATAGGTCCTGTACGAGCTTGTCTCAGAACAAAGTAAACTAACTAAGCCATACAGCCCTCACAGGCAAAACCAGTAATTTCTTCTCTTCGTCCTTCCCCAAAAAAACCTCTCAAGAAAAGCTGTTGTTTCAAACAACTGATACAAAAAATTCTATGATGCAGAGAAAAACATTTAAGGGAACTTTTCTTTTTACTCCTTTGTAACAGGACAAGATACCACACTTACATGCTTAATGATAAGAACAGAATACACATGTGCTTAACTATACTTATGAAAATTCAAAATCTTGTGGGAACACAACACAAGCACACTACCAACAGCTTTGCCTCAGGATCCTTTGTCAGACCTCTGTACTTCCATATTTAGGTCTTCGGAAAAAAAACTTACTCCCCCATTACTGCAACTCTGAGAACTGAAGTTTCACAGTAGAACTGCCAGTTCTGCTGCAGTTCTACAGTGCTACAGTTGAACGACTGGAAAGAAAATCCAAACATACAACACTGAGACCAGGTACTTGTATGTCATGTAATAACTCTAAACAGAGACAAAAAAAAATCAGCAAAACAGATCTTAACCAAAGCATTCTCAGCAACAGAGTTGTTTTAATTATTTCTCATGACAGCTCCAGAAACCAGATTGTATTTCTGTTTGGCCCTGAGTAACATGCACACACGAACTCCTTGATAACAGGATGCGGATATGCTCCTATTTCCCAGAGGTCAAGCAGACAAGCACTTTGGTTCAATGGTGAGCTGCAAATGTCTAAACAAATAAAAGACGAAATGCATTAGACTGAGTACACATGATCCTTTTAAAGGCAACTATGATTTAATTTAGATGTTCATGGCCCTTCTCTCTTACCAAAAGGAAACAGATAACATCCTAATACTCCAGAAAAAAGTCTTTAACAGAGAAATCTTCTCCATTGAGGAACAAAATTATTTTTACAGAACAGAGGCTCTCAGCTTCTTAAAGAAATGGAGACTGCAATAAGAGTGTCATAGAAGGCTATATGACACATTTTCTCAAGAGCAGTGACAAATATTTGGAAAGACCCACAGCAAGTAACAGACAGGAAGTCCCCTGCATGTTCTACACATGCATATGAAGTTGCCATCTGATATCAGTAAAAACAATTAAAACTGAAATCAGAAACACTTCCAAAATATATTCCATGATGAATATAATAAACTTAACAAACACTATGATACATATTAAAAACTTCCCAGCATTTCTGCATTAATTAACTATTCGAAGAAATTAGTGTAGCCCAATTTATTAGGGGTTAATAAAATGCAAACTTTAACATCTATGAAAAAGTATTATTGAAAATTACATCAGATATCATATAGGTCTTATGATTTACTCTCACCTCTAATATTTACTAAACAATAATTTCAAGAAGTACAAAATAGGTTCCCATTTCCAATTACCAGAAAAAGAATACTGGGCACTAAACTCAATGTTGCACAAGTAATATATGCGCTATTCTTTTTAATTGGGAAAAAAAAAAGGTTGTAAGTTTTGCACTATCATGAAGGCATGGCCACTATGGAACACTTGATAAGGAGCCTCCTTAAAAGCTTTACATGTCCTAGTTTTTTCCTGATCTTGATAACAGCTTCTATTTTTACATCTAATTTCTGAATGAGAAAAACTTGCCTTCAAACTAAGGCAGCATTACCTTTCCTCATTCAAGTATCTTTTATTTCTACGATCCTTTGATTCATCTTCCAGAAACTACTTCCACTCAGTTTTGAGAAGATACTCAAGTGAAATATATTCTTTTTATGTGGCCAAAACAACAGGCAAGAATTCCTTCTATCAAGTCCCTCTTATTGGAAAGCTCACCAATTTGGAACATTTCAATACAGTGCGTAGCCCTTCATGAACATTTTTTCTCCCCTCCCATAATACCCATCCTGCCATAACCAGAACACAGATATTCACTAGATGCCGTTGAGTTCTCTTAGATTCATGTAAAAGCTTCTGGATTGGTTGTAAAAGATATTAGGTTTTTTTCAGAATTACATGATGATGGGCCATTCCAGTATCTGAGAATTAAACATTAATAGGCATACTCAAATTAAAACTCAGATATACGGTCTGCATCATCTTCACTATTTTCTACAGAAGCATCTTCTGGAACATAAAGATTAAAAGGTAGACAGAAAGCATCATGTCTCAGGTTTTTCAGATGCTTTCTTGCTGCCATGGTATCAGACGCTTTCAACAACATAAACATGAACAATATTCACATTGTGGTACCCTTCCATACCTTGGAAGACAGGACAAAAAGTTAAAAAAATCACCAGCTGTCTTGCACAATCCAAAGAAATCACAACATGTAAAGATTTGTTTTACTAAACAAAGAGTACATACTTGTCACTGTTGGCTAGCTGCCTGAACTCCTTCACTGTCATGGGCTTTTTCTGAATGTTGTACTGTGTGAAAAGCCCGGACTGGCCAGTGACCATCTGTTGAATTGGAGCAGGAATCACCAAATCTTCAATATCATCATAGTGTTTTCTTGGCTTCCACTCCTTTGGTGGGATAACCTTTAAAGTCAGGAAACAAAACAGAACATCACAGTTGCAATAACAATTCAAAATATCCTGGAAAAAAATTGAAAGAACAGTTGAATATGCCCACATGATCAAAGGAACATTTGCTTACCAGCTGTTTCACACTAACTGATGATGTAGGTGCTCCTAGACAATGCAGACACCCATTCAAAACACACACAGTATCACGCCAACTCACAAGCAGCAGCTCACCAATTTACAGCAATTCATAGACAACTGCACAAAAATACACATTTATAACAACAGAGTAGAAAACTTTTTCACAATCAGAAAGCCTTATAATTGACAAATAGTTTGCTGTCGATGACATCATATATATTTAGTGTTGAAAAAAGTGTGGATATTGCATTTGGAGATACAGTTTAGAGGCAAACATGTAAGTCAAAAGTTGAGCTCTTTTATCTTAGACATCCTTTTCACACTTAAAGATTCAAAGACATAACATTTTTAGCCTCAATTAAAATAAAAATTCCTAAAAAAACTTGAGAGTCCCCTGTCTAAATATTATTTGGTATAAACAGTATGTATAACTCTACTTTTTAATGAAGAGTGAAAAAAATACAGCTGTTTTAGAGACCTTTACATTTCAGAATCTGTCCAATTTACTCCCCACAAAACTACAGGGTACAACACTATTACAGTAAGAGTTTGCACTAATTTAGATATATTAGCTTTTATAATTACATTATTTAATCCTCATAATTGAAGATTAAAACTATGTGCAGATCAACCAGTTGTAAAGTTAACACATTTATTTCAAATACCACAGAACTACCCACAGCCTATGAAAACTCCTCAGCAGATTCTGAAGTGTTAGCAAAAGAAATCATTAAGGATTTCAAAGAAACCTGTAGTCATACCACTGTTTTTTAACAGGCTGTGTAATTTTGAACATTCCTTGCATATATTATTTCAGCTGAAAACAGGTAACTCTCTAGACATGAAACTGTATCACTTCCGAAACAGAGCAACAGAAAATTTTTATATATATTTTTTGATTTTTTTTTTGATTTTTTTTTTTTTAAAACTTTTACATGTCCCAAGGCTTAATGACACGTTTTTAGATCCACTCATTATTTTCATTCTTCTGCTATGCTCAAATCAGATTTCCACAAACACTGGCTTGGAAACTTTTAAAATATCTTACTACAAAGTAGGACAGCTCTTACAAACATGCAACAAGTAAATTATATTGTTTGAATAATTAATTCATAATTTAGAGGTCGTGTGAGAGACTTGGATGTTACAGTTAAGGCTTAAGCATTGTTATGAAGGACTTTTTCCCCATTACGGCAAAACTGCATAAAGAAGCTACACTCACCTAAGCCCATCCCTCCCTGAATATGCCTCCTGACTGGAACTTTGGACTGCGAGTTAAACCTCATAAGGAACCTTGAGATAAGATACTATTGTTCAATTGACACAATTGTTCAATTATCTTAAGTCTAGGGAGAAGTAAACAAGGTTGAGGGAAAAGAATGCATCCACAAGAAAGCCAAACCCAGCAGCGGTCCTGAGAATCACCTCTGGCTGGGTTTGGGGTGGGGGAGGCCATAGCCCACAGGCCCATCTGCTGAGACCACGCTTGCACAGACTCCCCCACAATCGAGTGGGAAGGAGAGGAGGTTTTGGGGGTGTGGCATACCCTCTGGTCAGAGACAGTGAACACCCATCCCCCCTTACACAAACTGGCTCAGTGGCAAATCCTCCCACCCCTGGATGGCCACAAGGCAGTCCTTAAGTTAGGCGGTTTTCTTACAAGCATTTCAGGATATAAGGACCATATATAAGTGTCCGTTAGAAATTTCATTATTACATCTCTCCACGTGACTAATTAAATTCTAAAACAGATAGATCCTAAGATCATTTGCCACCTTTTGGAAAACTATCACAAATAGGCAAATTGTAATGTTAATGTACTCAAACAGTCCAAAGAAATCCAGTCAAGACCGTTAGTGCTCAAAGCACACAGCAAAAGACGAACACCAAGCCAAAGAAAATATATCTGATAGTAACATACTTTCATAGCTAATGTTTTTATTCTACACACAAGCAGGTGTTTTTATCCAGTTTTTACACAGATGCAACTCCCTCCTTCCCTTTTTCCCTTCTCAGCTTCCACAGGACTTCTGCCGCACAGGAACTACTTAACAAGTTTCAGTGTTGTTTGCTTTTAGAGAAAAAAAAATAATCCAATCATCTTGTGACTCCCACTTATTTCTTTCACAGAAATCTTAAATTATATGCACATTAACAAAATACAAAATGTTAGTTTGGAAGCAGGGAAGTCATGCATTCAGAATATATGCATAGAAATCAAATACGTGCACAGAGATTTCCATTTTCATGATTATTAAGCATGAAGTTGGAGGTTTGGCTCAAATACATGAATACTGAAAAGCAAAATTTGCATTACCTTATTTAGTTCAAGGTCAATATGCTTTAAGCAATAAAAATATTTTTGTGAATGCGGGTTCAAAATATCCCCTTCCAGCTAACTGGAGTATGTTTATTACTGTTGTAATTAGAGTGCTGGTTAGAGAAGTGAATTCTGTGGGGACCGATATGCAAAAAACTGTTTTAAAAGAAGATAAAAATAAACTTCCTGCCCCAAAGAATTTGCATTTTCTAAAGAAGACAAGGACAAGGACTGAAGATGTTAATGTACCATCTTCAAAGCAACACAGAGATAGTCAGTGTAAGAGCTTGAAATATTGACTAGGTCACTGTGTTTTTGCCACTGACTTGTCCTACTGAAGCCTCTTCATATTTCCTTTAGTTAAAATAGCCTCTTCGAAGTTAAGCTAGTTAGATTTATTCAATGGGAGCAATCTAGACCAACTTCATCAATTAAGCTTTTCAATGCTCAAATATGAAAAAGGAAAAACCTAAGGCAAGGCTTTCTCATTTACATATTTATTTATTTATCAATGATCCTAAGCATATTAATACAGTCTAGTATCATTTAGTGTGATAAACATACAGTTTTAGATAGGGATGTCTTAGTTATACCAGTCAGTCTCCTGCATGACAACTGCACGTCATGAGGTTAATGCAGAGTGCTATGAGCACATACATTTCTGTTAAATCCTCTTTCATATACTGGTAATCTCCCGTAGACCTGATTTTGAATAGCACTGGCTACCACTTCTATGTAACCGTTTCTCCCCAACTCATCTGAAAATTGCTTTTCTTGCACTTGCCAGTATCTATTTTCAGCATGGTGTTCTGAAATAACTTTTCTACTTGCCAGTGTGACTGCAATTAATTTAACTATTTCACTCTATATTAATGCAGTTTGAGTTTTTGAAACACTTTGTTTTCCAGTAAAGACAACTAATCTATCAGCGTCCCTTGTTTGTCATTTGCCCTACTGTTTTCAGCGTTTTTCATCCTTTTTAAGCATAGAATCCTTTGTAACAGTAAGACTAACATAGATTTTCTATGCCTAAAGCTCATTTCAGACTTTCAAAAGCCTAATGGCAATTTTTTTGCCTATCTGCTCAAGGGATGCCACAGTATGTTAGCTGCTTTGGAAATGGTTCGATACTGTATGTCTAGTACCTTAATTACTTGCTTCAGACATAGTATTAGGAACTTCAGGGGTGGTTGCAGTTTTTTTAACATTTTATTTCCCATTCTCCTTCCTTTCTTCAGTATATGCAAGCCCTATAGTCATTTCATCCCCATTTACACACACATATTCTTCTACACGGGTAACAAGTCCTCTCCCCTTTTACGCTTACATTTAACCCAAAGTGTTGGATATGCCTACTCTGATTGTGTTCTCTGTTTAGAGCTTAAATTACGGTTTCTGCATATGCATATAGATCTTCTGGCAGTTGTTACTCTTCTTGCATTCATACTTGAGACTGTGCATCCTAGACTTCAAAAAAAATGAGGTGCCGTGTAAGTTAATTTTCTATCACTATCAAAACTGAAACAAATATTTTTTCCTGTTACTTTAAACCAAATTTCCAAAACTCAGAAAACATCCCTTAAACTTCTGCAGTATAAATTATTCACTTGGTAAGATTTGTTTTTAAAAATACTTAGTTGGTTTATTTTTGTTTATATATTTTTGAGATATTATCAAAATATAGTGAAAAACAGAATATAAAATTCCCAAGACAACCCAGTATTGTATAGCAAGTAACTGACAGACTGAAAACAGACAGAGACACTTTAATTGCTATTCAAGCAAGCAAGAAGATATCACTACAATGAAGCTTACTGTTTGAGATGAAAGGACCGGAAAAGCTCATACCCACACAAACAAACGGGTTCCAGAACACAGGTGAATATAGGTATAACTCAGCTCAGGCTTTCCACTGCTGCCTATTTATCACATTTTTACTTCTGTTTGCGGAGAAAAGTTTGAGAATATAGCCTATATGTACTATATCGGCTGAAATGAAAAAAACAAACAACCTAAAAGGTTTTCGAAGAGTGAGGAGTTCGGTTTTGCTTTGTTTCACAGGCAGCAGGAGGCAGGAGTGGGCAGGGAGGAAACCAAGAATTCCAAGTTTTGTTCCTCTTCTCTCAGATTCTAAATGCCTTGACCATGCAACATTAGCTTCAAAACCCAGTGATGGAGACAGCTATTCCCAAGGACTACTTACAATAACTGTTATTTCTAGACCTGCACTGGTTTCTGCCGATTTGAAAAGTGGCAAAACAGATACAGCATGAACACTTATACGATGTACCACTAAATTACCTCAGACTGAACCTCTGACAATCACCCTCTGCTAGGGGAGGAACTCCTGCTGTAAGGTCCTGCCTGGGCCATTGTTCAAAGGGCAATACAGGCTGCAGTTAGTGTGCCTCCAGTTCTCATTAACAACAACGTAACACGATCACCATTAAAAAGAAAAGTATTTCCATTCAAATACTGCCTTACTACCTTTATGTTTGCCATAATGAAGTGGGATCATTTGGTCCAGAAAAGCTTTACACAACCCAAAAACACCAAGTTCAACACCTGGTATATCAGGACTACTTTAATTTGTACTGTTAACTCCCTGTTCTGATTCCACAAAAAATAGTTTAAATCTACTTAGAAAGAGATCCTATTTTGCTATTGTAAACAATTTAGAGAGAAAACACTATACAACATCTTAATTAGTCGGCATAAAATTTCAGAGACACCGAAAGGCTTTCATAAAACAGTAACAAATCATTACCTACTCCTTGAAAACCATTTGGAAAAAAAATTAAATACTAAAAAGGTCAGGTTTGTAATCAGCAAAACACAAATAATGGGAGAACAGGTACTAGGAGCATTTTTTTTCTATGTTAGAGATGTTTACCTTTGCAACTCCAGCCCTATGAGCGCCTTGTGATTCCATGTATGCTAAGTATTTGTTGAACTCCCTGAATTCATCCATCGAAGGCCTAAAAGTCATGATTTTGCAGCTTGGATTTGGAGGACTATCTGAGGTAACAGCAGCCATTCTGGTTCAATTTCAATCCAGCTGTAAAGAAAAAAAAATACACTGTAGAGAATAATCTGTAAAACAAATTCTGATATTCAACATACATGGTTTCAAACAGGAAAAATGTTTTCTACAATTATCTGCCCATGCCAGTATAAAAGGCACAAAACAAATGTTTACTTTTTCTCCTTAATCCTTTAAGAATACTCAGCCTTTACCCAGCACAAACACTATTGCAAATGACAAGTACACAGTCCAGTCCATACCTCTGCTTTTACAGCATGTTTTCTCAAGTTAACCTAGCATCTTCCTGTGTAGATCCATCTCAGTCTCGAGAGTCACGCTACACAGGCATAACCTAGAGTAACAAAGCTACATGCTTGCTAAAATATCACTATTCCCATTAAGTAAATGGAGAAAAACAATTATTCACTTCCCACTCACACCGCAAATATAGAGAAAGAGCACTTGGATTTTCTAGTTCTCACCATCTGCAGTTGTCTTGGGTTGCAGTGCATTCTATTACCATCCTCATGAGCTGTTGAAACCAGGTGGGGCAGTGTTTCTCTGCCTCCTCCNTTTTTTTTTTTAAATTTCCCTGTTAAGTAGTTATTCTGACTTGGTGCCTCCCACTGGTTTGTTTTCAAACTAGTACAGCAGTTTAACAACAGGACTCCATTACTGCTCCCTCTCTGAAAACTTCAACAGGAAAAAAAGCATGCAAGCTATACACATAAAATCAGCATTTCCTCTGATTTGCATTTCTGCACTGAGGATGACTACAAGAAAAAGTCATTTCTATTACATACCAGTATTCATGAAAGGACTGATCTTTAGGCAAGTGACAGATAGACATTATCTTCAGATCAGAAGGTGTTGCAATTTCCAGCTATACATCACCATGTGCCACCTGCTGTTCACAAAATTCTTCACTAACCTTACAAAAAAACCGCTTGTAACAAATTTCTTGCAGCATGCTCTGGTCAGGTCTGTGGTTACCTCAACCCTTCGTGCCCCTCACTGGGTGCCAAACTGGAAACTAAGTACCACACAGTACTTCCCCCCTCCACAGTGAGGGGAGGAGAATCAGGACAAAAAGTAAAATTCACGAGTTAAGAACAGCTTAATAATTGAAACTAAGTGATTTTTTTTTTAATTTAGTTTTATCATAGCGAGATAGAGAGAAAACCCAAAAAATGCCAAGGGATGCACAATACAATTGTTCACCATCCACCGACAGATGCAAATCAGCCACCCTTCCAGGTAACTCACCCACATTATATACTGGGCATGGCATTCCGTGGTCTTGAACAGCCCTTTGGCCAGTTCAGATCCAATCTCCTGGTCAGCTCCCTCCCACGTTTCTGTGCATCTCCTTACTGGAAGAGCACAAAACACTGGAAAGTCCCTGATTTAGATAAAGCACTGCTTGGCAACAACCAAAACATCAGTGTGTTATCAGCAATATTCTCATACTGAATCAAAAACATAGCCCTGTACTAGCTAAACAAATTAGTATTAATTCTGCCAATTCATACAAGCATACAGTGTCAGATGTCACCTACATCACCTTTCACTACATCACAGATGAAGACCATTTCCAAAAGCATAAACTGATTTACCAATTAACTCTCAGTTGCTATGTAAACATATTAAATTAAATTATTCATATAGAAAGTCAGTGTCAAAAGGAAACCTACTGTCAACATTTCAATCCTCATTTTGTCTATGGGTGAAGAACATAAGAAACCACAGCACCTCTATGGATTCCTACAAACCTGAGACTCTCTTTGGAATTATTTTTTTTTTTATACGAAAGCATGTAAGTTTGAAATACATCTGATTTCCTAAATTCCTTACACAAGAGGGTAAAGAGACAAGAGAAAGCCATATCCAAGTGGTTCAGCTATGAGAAAAACTGCAGAATTATTTTGGCCAATGTCTGATTTCAAGAACCAGGCACAACAAATTTATTATTGCATAAAATTAGCATGATAAAAATTCCTCTTAACCAAAATGTCTCACCAAAATACACCAGTTTTAATAGATGAGCTGCTTTAAAAACAGCCGTGAACCAAACCAACTGAATATACCCTGGCACTTTGATACAATGAAGAAATTCGGTTAATTTAAGGATTGTTGATTGAACTAATGAACTATTATTAACTCATGCTAACTTTCACAATCACACATCAGCATTCTTGCCTGGCTACCAGATTCCTAAAACCCTGTTTGTGAAGATACTAACAAGATTATTCCCTTATTTCTCTGGAACTAAGACAAGCCTCAAGCATGTAAAGTATCGTACTATGATGTACCTCAATCTGTATCACAAGCAGAATAAATAACTTTCAACTAATTATGAAGACGTGTAGAGCACTGAAAAGGCAGAATTTTGCCAAGCTTCACTGCAGTGTAAAAAAGACAAATGCTGCCTTTCACAGATCTTTTTTCTACCAGCTTCTACCAGATCTTAGGGTCCAGGTCCCTAAGCAAGGAGCACACAGACCAGCCAGCTGTGTTACTTTCGGCAGAACTAAACGGTTCAATCCATGCTCCTGTGTAACCCTTCTTCCTCAGTTAAAAACATCTTCTCATTAACTTACTTGCTAAAGCTGCTCTTTGATAGCACAATGTTTGCAAGAACTCATTGAGCAGATTCTACTATATAACAGTTTTAGATTAAGTGGCAGAAAGATCATAAACGCTATGGAGAATTCGCTATGCTATAAGTCCATTAGATGTTTCTATTCATTTTATGATTTCTTAGTAATTCAACACCTTTTTACAACCATGATCAATAACTTCTTAAATCTGTTTTACAATTTCATTATTGCATTTCTTCATTACAAACACCAATCTGAAACAGTAAGCACAAGTACTGAGCTACAGGGTCTAAATTTACCGCAAAAAATAAAGCTATGCTACAAGCTAATCAGAAAATGCTGGCCTTCTGATTAAATTCTATTAACTTCTAACACAGTATGTAATTCTTTCAAGGACTCTGTGGAACTCCAAAGTCCTACATACTTTCTCCAAACAATGCCTACTTTTGGGTTTTTTCTCACATGCAAAAGCTCAGTTAAACCCCTAGCCAAATCATTAAGACAGGAGAGCATAATATATAGTCCAGTGTAAGTTACGAGTTCAGAGGTTCTTTTGCAGACAAAAATCACAACTACTAGGAGGCCATTCTAATGCCAAATCCACACTGCAATCATATTATTGCTGACTTAACTGCTGCACTTAGGTGTACACATAACTACCTATTTTGTGATATTACAAAGCTATACAGCCTAAGAAATAAAACTTCCACAGTTTTTATTTACTACTACACAATGAAAATGTGCAAGATATTAGTAAACACAAAGTTATAAGAAGAAGGCCAATATGCCCAGGCTGCACTTCACGAAATAGAAAGACAAGTAATACGTACACAGGGAAATTTTACAGTTCTTTTAAATCCCTAATACCAGCATTGTAATCATCCATTTTGTCCTCTTTCGAGACAGTACTGCATGCTGAAAAAGATGCCCATGATTACCTAGAAAAACAAAGGGTAATGTGAATGAATGAGAAGACAAACCTCATCCGAATTATCATGCATTAGTACTTTGCATAACACTGAAAGAAGTTTTCTAGCTAATCATGGGAAAGCTTTAGCCAAATAAGCCCAAGCTATGAACCTGATCCAGTAAACTCCACAGCCTATCCATAAAGCTTCAATTTCTTGGTGACCAAGTAGTTTTCCTATGTCTTAAAGGTGTCTGATTAAACAACTCAGAATTTAAATAAAATACAAGCATGTAATTTGTCCAAAGTTGCTAGCTAAAGAGCTAAGTTGTCCAGCTAATAGGAAGGTTAAGTAACCTGATCCTCCTTTTGAAACATTTATACCCATTTTAAGTCCTTGTTAAAACCCTCAAATCATCAGCCAGAAGAACATTAATGCTACACTTGTCTTAACACTAGAGAAGTGAAAACATGAGGTCAGCAAAGTTCAATCATACACATCTATGTCAGTATGCAGCCCAAGAAATCTGATGAACTAAAAACACCAGAGTTCAACACTAGAAAAGCTCACATACTCACAGCAAGATGAAATCTCATTAATGCTACTATTATTTACATAATCCAAGATGCAAACACATGTCACCAGTTATGATGACAGGGAAAGTGATTTTTAAACAAATCCTACAAAATCTGAACTGCATGGCTTGTACAGACATAACAAACCTGGATACTAAAGAATACATGGGTATATTTCATGCTTGACAACACATTTTATTCTGCATGTTTTTTGGTAATTGCAAAATCTCCATAATTGTTTCTTCTGTATCCTAAGAAAAGGGAAGGACCTGTATACCCCCACCACAGTCAACTGAAGCTTGCCTATACAAATTAGTACCAGGCAACTACAATTTCCAGCCTCCACTGCCAAAACACTGAACCGTTTCTTTGTAAAACCCACAGCTTGCCATACTGTTACAGCTGTCAGAATACAGAATAAATAAAATGTATTGGTGGAAGTGTTATCAGTTAAACACTGTTCCTCCACGCAGCATCCTTTATCCCCTCGGAAGAATACAGAAGCTACTATTTCCAGAACTGGAAACCATCTTCCAAGTTCCATTTATTGGATACCTATTACAGAAATCTAAACAAGCAATTGTGTTTAGTCAAATTACAAGCAAGAAAGCAATTCACACAACTAGAAAATATCGAACCAGAATGAAAAACACTAGAAAAAGAGCACATGTTAATTTGCAGTTAGTTAAAACCACACAAAAGTTAGTTAAAAGGCACAAAAACCTGTAGCCTCCACTTCATGAAACCAACTTTCAGTATTACAACATTCTCTCTCCACCCTAATATTAAGATGGCAGACGTGCTCTGAAGGCTATCCACTTCTTTTTGCTTCTAGTCTAGAATAAACTAACCAGTACTTTGAAATCCACCCATCATAATCAGGGAACCAAAACTTCCTGGCTTTAAAACTACACACAACTTGACAAAACACTTCTTCCAAAGATGCTTTGTTGGAGGCATCTCTTGACTGCCCACTTTGGGCAGTCCCCTCTACTGAAAGCCCTGTTGAACAAAAAGAAAAAGCACAGACTGCTACATCTACTCTGCTATACACAAAATTATTAGCCAACACGGAAAAGCAAGAAATAACTATAAGCCACTATATCATAAAATAAATGCGTTCATATTTTGAAAGATTATTTTTATTCTGTGTGTTCTATTACATAAAATTGCAATGTCCACAAGCTTTACTCCACCATCCAAATTAATCAAATCACGTAAAGCAAGCTCCAGCAAAAGAGAAAAAGTAGGAAGGAAGGTGGGAAAAAAATCAAATCTCTGAAGATCATTGCTCCTCACAGACAAATTAACTAAAACACACATTTTTCCCTTCTTCTCTTCTTGCAAATTTTCACCACACTAACTGTGGGACAACAAACATTTGACAAACAATTAATGCCCGGAACTTTTTTTAAGTAGATAACAACAACAAAATAAATTTGTCCAGAGAAACGCATGCACAGGAAGCCCCAGCATTTTTTTTGAGGCTGTTTTACAAAATTAATGCATTTGCACCACCAGCTCTGCACAAGCTGGAAAGGAAACAAGTAGTAGAAAACCGTGCCTTAATCTATAATAGTTTCAGCAGCAATTTTACTTATAATGTAAGTAAAAACTCCATGGGTAGATTCATCATTTTTATAAAGTTGTTAGCATATTCTGTAAGTAGGTACCATCCAACTCCCTGTACTCTTTGGCAAAGCAAATTCAAAGACACAAAATACTGCAATAACGAACCTTCAGGTAACTGGAAACACAAAAGCACAGTTTGCATGTTCAACTCTTACTGAGCATGCAAATAGTTAACTCTCAATGTAATTTGGGTTTGCATACTAATGTTTGAATTGTTCCTTTAGTAACAGTAAATGTGCAGGCAATTAGGTCTGCCCACTTCATGCACCCAGCTTCAACAGAGATCCTGTCAGGAATTCCAAATCTGTTACTTAGGTTATTTGATTGTATTAATCGTGAAAATAAGTATATGGAACATGATGCTTTGTATTTGTGATCGGAGGCTAAATGTCACGGTCAGGTATATATTCCTCAGACATCCACCACCATCAGAAAGATTCAAGTTTAGAAATGTTAGGAGTATTAAAGATTTTAATAGATTATAAAAGCTTAAGAAACCAGGAATCTGGGCAGATAACCATATTCTGAAGATCCTGAAATCACCTCAATTTTACTACAAAGGAATGAGTAGTTTGTAAGCTTCATTTCAAGTTTACAGTTCTATGTCTGGTACTACCCTACAGCAACAACGTTTCAAAACTATAAAAACAGCCTAATTTGAGCCCATAAATTTTGAACAGAAAAATGACCTGAATTCATTCCATAGACATTCTTCTCCCACACCAGGCTCACAGCATGAAAAACATCTTGAAATAAGTGATCTGGGACAGAGGGCAAGGAAAAAAAAAAACCAGATAGAAGAAGTTGTGGTTTTTTTTCATTTTTATCTGCAACCCATGATTCACGAGTTTTTACTTTTTTTTAAATGAAAACACAGGTATGAAATCCATAGTCCTAACTGGAAGCAGCACGTAACAACCTCCAGCAATGGCAAAAGCAAGTTATCTAGAATCTAACTAGTTTCCACAATTGCTAACAGCAGGTATCTAGAAATAAGTAAGCGCTAAGGTAGCTTACAATATACATTTTCAGAATACCATGTCATTCTTCAGCAATGTACATACCAAGGAATCTTTAAACACAGAGGATATTACTGGATTCTGCAGAGTTTGATGATTTTCTTTCCCATGATTTTGAAGCTTTGTAGGCCTTTAATATCCAAAACATTTGATAAATCTTCCTCTGTGTATGTTGAATACTTCACCTTTTAGTTTCATCTGATAGCTCATCTGCACACTGAGAACAGTTATCTAACTGCTCATATTCACCTTCAGACCATACAGGACTTACAGATCTCTACCATGGTCTCGTGCAGTTTATCTCTCTTCTAAGCTGCAAACTTCTAGTCTCACCACAGAAAATCCACTCCACATTTCTGATCACCCCATTTCTAGATCTCTGCCAGTTCCAGTAAATTACTTTTAGTCAAGGCAACAGAATATCCAAGCTGAAAGCACTATTTAAGATGCAAGAAAACCATCAACTCACACAATGGTGTAACATTTTCAAACTTGGGTGTAGTCCTCACAGAGTCCAGACAGCGGTTTGGCCTAGCTCTCAGTTTTCAAAAAGCTAATTTACAAGTACCTAAAAGTTCAGAAAAACATTCATTGCTAATGCAGCCTATAATATTGCTGGGGATAGAAACCGCAGGTGGTAGATGTGAACTCCTTCCTGATTAAGCACTTTTCAACAGTTTTACTAGGCCTGTTATTTCTGCCTATGTGGCATATAATTAACTGCTTTTACAAGTCCCCTCCCAAAAGATACCCTTATTGCTTGAACTTCACTAGTCCTTAACATCAAAACGTACATATTCTTTTCCGGGATATGCTACAGTAACTGTGATAATAACTCTCCCAAGGAACCAATATATGGCAAATGCTTTATTAGAAGGTGAACAAGGACAGCATGAAAGGGGAAGAAAAAAAAAGCCAAAACAAAACCAAAAAACACCATACACATAAATGAGGTTCTATAACCTGAGAAACAGAAAGAAGTACTTGTCTTTCTTAAAGCTGCTTATTTATGGAACACCTGAAACTCCGTTTCTGCACCACTAATAAAGCTCACCTTCAGTGAGAGCACTCCCACTCTCATAAAGGATTTTGTAATTCAGAGACTTTATGCAATTCCCCTGCCCTCACATTCTGGTCTAAATTACCACAGATCCAATACCTAGAGGCCAGGCGATACTCAGGAATGTCCTGCCTTTCTGTTGCTAAGACTGAAAGCATGCACACTAAAGCAAACCACCACACAGTCAGCTTGCATGACCAAAAGCTCCTCACTCCAAATTGATCCCAGGCCCCTGAAATGACATACCATTTAACAGGAGTGGCAGATCATGTAATGAATTCACAGAATGGTATCTGGGAACAACATGGCTCTAACCAACAATACTATATCAGACAAAAGGAGCAAGTTCAACTCCAAAGGGCCTTGAGGGGAAGCCATATGAGGTCACTTCATCTGTTCAGCCTGGAGAAGAGGACACTGAGGAGAAACCTCACTGCAGTTACAACTTCCTCATAAGGGGAAGAGGAGGGGCAGGCACTGATCTCTTCTCTCTGATGACAGTGACAGGACCTGAGGGAATGGCCTGAAGCTGTGTCAGGGGAGGTTTAGGTTGGATATCAGAAAAAGGATCTTCCCCCAGAGGGTGGCTGGGCACTGGAACAGGCTCCCCAGGGCAGAGGTCACAGCACCAGCCGGACAGCGTTCAAGAAGTGTTTGGACAATGCTCTCAGACACATGGTGTCTGATTCCGGTGTCATGATTTGGTGTCATGATTTTTGGGGTGGTCCTGTGCAGAGCCCAGTGATGAACTCAGGGATCCTTGTGTGTCCCTTCCAACTCAGGACATTCTATGACTCTGCAGAGATCTGTACCACAGTAAATCCAAAGCAGATTTCCACAGGGGCAACAGAAAAACACTCTGGGTTTACAAGTTTCACCAACTCATATAAGTACAAGCCATACTGCAATTTTGAAGACAACAAATCAGTTACAAAAACATTTTTCCTCTACCATTAACTATTTTTCCAAATTTTAGATAGTTTATCTATCTCAGTCTTGAAATATTTATCATAATTTATTCAAATCAAGTACTCCAAATACTTCCATCAAGTCAAACCCAAACATGAAGAGTTTGATTTCTAATACTTAGTTTCTCACACTTTTCTGTTCCTATGTTTTTATTTGTAGGTTAGTTTATAGAGTTCTACACTTTTCCTCAATTTAATTTTAAATGGAAATTACTCTTTTTCAAAACAGTTTATGATTACAGACAATTTATCCAGCTCCTAAGCTATAGGCTCATTTACCATTTTGGCAACTTATATACTTTTTTATCAAAGAAACAAACTGTGAAAGTGAAACAAAACCTGACTCGGCACAGTAATGTCTGTCGTACAACATCTACCATGAATATAAGTACTTATGTAGGCCTTCTTAGAGACAAGCTCCCTGCTAGTAACTAGTCTTTTAATTTTATTAGACAAACTCCAGTGGGATATCACGGGTGTAATGAGCTAAATCCCAACTTTCTGATCGAGTGACTCTGTATTTTACTGGCAGAAATGTGACAAAGGAACTGGAGCACATTTTGTTTGTGGAAGTTCCCTACAACATCTGCATCAGTCAATGAATTATCCCACCTTGTCTGAGAATCAGAAACTGACTAGACACTTAAATTTTTTCAGTATTCAGTTTTCAATAAGAGATGTGTTTTGAACTTTTAATACCTTAAATTTAAAATCCTGACATGTTTTCTAATCTTTTTTTATACAGATTATAATGATTACATAGATTGTCCTCAGTTTTCAGGGTATACTGTCCTAAGTACAGTGTCCCAAGTACATTGTCCCAAATAGCCTGTCGCACAAACGTTAGATATAAACAGAACTAAGGATAAAAATGAGTACTTGCATAACTCAGTAGTTCAACTACTCACAGACAAAGCCAACAACTCAACTGCTATGTGCAATTCCACAATTTTAAACAGGTGAAATGGAGTTGGAGGAAAGTGCAAGTCTACAGCTGAATTTATTATGACATACAATGCCACCTATGAAACCTGAAGTAATCTGTAAGTCTTCTTATAACAAAACTATAATAAGAGTTTATTTATAACACATTTTGGGACTTTAGATCAGCAAATTCTTATTAACATCTTCATTATGTGATTTGATTACACACCAATAACTATTCTCCAAGTATAAAATATTGCTTATCCTACGGGTCTTCTGTTATTCTAAACAGAAATCAAGACAAGAACTCACCACACCACTTGCTGATTTTGAGATACGAATTATCAAGCTACCAAGTGACTATGGAGACTTTTTACTAGATAAGTACTAAAATCTTAACATTTCAGAACATCACTTTTTGAACCATTCCTCTGATCATTCAGAGAACTTGAAAATACCTTATATTGACAGAATTATAGTAATACACCTTCCCTTCAAAGCTCCATGAACGCTAAATTCATGTTTCAAAAGGTATCAGGGTGGGGTTTTTTAAATTTACATTGGTCGGATGAAAATACCACCTTTAACAGCACCACAATCCCATTCACATTCTGTTCAGCATAATGCTGATGAAATATATCCTACCAAAAGAAAACTAACAACAAAAAAAAAGTCAAAGTGAATTACCTGCAGAACTAAGAATTAGACCAACCAAGAGCTGCTTAAACTCAGAAAATTTTTAATCTATAATCTGCTCAACCCAATATCTTGCAATACAGTTAAATATAAAATTGTATTTTTAATAATTACTAAGCTTGCTAATATTACCTTAGGAAGAGTCTAATAATTAGCAGTTGACAACATAATTTTATTATTTGAATACAATACTGATTATGCATTCAGATTTAGTGCAGAACTATTTATTTTATTTGTTTAGAAATTAGCTCAAGAGATAAAAAATTCTGCATACAATATTCAGCAATAATTAAAGAGTAAAACTTATAGGATTTGACTTTTTTCCCCTATTTCATCATATTTACCATGGGAAAAAAAAAAAGACATTAGGGACCAAATCAGATTACGTTTTTTTAAAACAAACACTAACCAAAGACTTTTCTGTCATATACATTATTCCAACTCTAATCCAATAGCTATTTAACCATGTCCACGTATCTGGGTGATACATATTGTTTCCTGGGTCACTCCCCAGAAGAGAAATTGCTAGGACCAACACCACTCCTAACCTAAACTGAGAAAAAAAATAGCATGAGGGGCAGTAGCTCAGTTTACTCTCATTTCAACTGCTGAAACAGAAATCATGCTTGTGATTTCCATTTTCTTGTGTTTGGAAAGTACTTCTCTGAAGCAATGCCATCAGGTATTTATGACAGTTCAAGGAAAAATAAAGGTAAAATCCAAGACAAATTTTATACTACAGACATAAAAAACCACACTGCATTAGGCTGCCACTAAGTTTCTTGTGGAAAATGCGATTCAGCTGAAAAGGTGCTGGCTTAGTAGCCACTAAATGTAACTTCGGTTCCTATAGTTGATAATTCTCAGCAAACAATCATAAATCTGCAGTTTAAAAAGTAAAAAATAAATGCCGTTTATTCTCTGAGACAGTATAATTGTTTTTAAAAACACATGGACACACGAGTATTTTTCCTAACACAGTTAACCTATCATAAATAATATTTTGCACAAACTTCCCATTCCACATTCCCTACTAAAATCAAATGCAGACAACAGAAAGCTCATTAAGAGAAGACTGCTACCATGGCATAGAGCCCTGATCACAAAACCAGCTTCGAAAGGGTGCTATAACCACGGACAGATGTGGAACGGGCGCTTAACTCAATACTTTGCTCAGCACACAACTCTTAGCTACATGTAGGAACGAACGAGATGCACCAAAAACAGACTTTTGTTTGGAAGCCCCACAACAGTTTCATCAAACCCCTAACAGACACGGAGAGAGGTAAAACTCTTATTTTGCTCCGTCCACCCACTCCGAACACGTGCAGAAGCCGTCCGACCTCCCGGAGAGCTCCCACCGGCTGCCCCGACCCAGTACAGCCGGCCGCGAGCAGGAACGCGAGACCCACTTTTCTCACTCCCGCCGGTTTCGCTNCCCGGGCGCTTCCGGGCAGGGAAGCGGCGCTGTGGGCAAGCGGCGGAGCCGCGCGGGTCAGGCCGACCTGGCGGTGGCTGGCCGGGATCCACCGCTCCTGCTGGCCGGGATCCACCGCTCCTGCTGGCCGGGATCCACCGCTCCTGCTGGCCGGGATCCAGCCCTCCTGCTGGCCGGGATCCACCGCTCCTGCGGGCCGGAAAGGCCGCGCCCGCTTTTCGGGGCCGGGCCCCTGAGCCGCCTGTGCGCCCGCCGGGACGCACCTGGGGAAAATGCCAGCGCAAAGCTTAGAGCAATGTCGGTCTGTTAGAGAATCAGCTGGGTTGGAAAAACCTTTTGAGGCCATCGAATCCAGCCTATGACCCAACACCACCGTGTCAGCTAGACCATGGCACTGAGTGCCACTTGTTTTCTTAAACACCTCCGGGTTTGGTGACTCCGTCACCTTCCTCGGCAGCACATTCCAATAATAACCCTTCCTGTGACGAAAGCCCTCTGCAGTTACTCCTGTTGTAACCTCAGAATGGGCCGGACCTTTCGGGTCCATAGGCATGGTGCTGGAGCAAGCTGCAAGGTCGACGTGGTTATCACGGTTATCCTGATTAATCTCTGTGCCGCAGTGTCCCATGTCAAGCAGTACTGCTGCACGAAAGTGATTTTGTTTGCAAAAGTTTAACGTTGCTTTTGATGACAAAGGCCCACAATGCTCCATGCCGTGTGTTCCCTTTCTGAAGTGCCGTGGTACAGTATAATTCTGACTGTTCAGATTGCTGCTAAAATAAAACAGTCTGTGGTTTAATCACTGTGTGATGTGCTTCGACTTTTCTTACTCATCAGTAGTCTCTGTTAACCCTTTATTTTGCATCTGGTTGCTGTGTTCTAGAAAGTAGTGAAAAACAACCAGAAGATGACTGAAGGACAAGACCTCTTTAGTCCTTCTTCAAGTATACCTATTCTGTTAAAAGAAGTCATACTTCGTCCTTGAGAGTCAAAGACTTTTTTCAGTACTAAAGGAGCCTGAAAATACAGGAAATTTTGGGCTGGTGTTTTTTGGTTTTTAGGAAGCACACCTAATGCTGTAAGTTTGCTGTGCTCAGAGACGCTCATGTTGTTCTGTCATTTTGACACAATATTATACATTAAGAAAAATGGTGCAGCTGTATCTCTGAATATCTCTGTATGGCACTGTGTCCAGCAGTGTCTAAAATGGATCATCCTCTTCTGCCTAGAGAAACAAGTTTCGTTTCACTGAATGTGAGTAGAAGAAACAGGGAGTTATTTGCCTTCTTCCTTAAGCCTTTGATGGGGTTAATAAAATATTTGTTTAATGCTTATGGGAAAACAGTGCAGCTGAATGCAGTTTCTCATTGTTTGTTCTCTGCTTGCTAATTCACTATGAAGCAGAAAAGATTGATGACTTTACATTGTTTTCAAATGAGATCTCTAAGACTCATGCAGAGTACTTGTTGAAGAGAAAGTACAGCAATAACTCCTGGAAGTATTGAGTCAACACGTCTCCTCATCTGTTTTTCTGTCAGGTTACAAGTCTCTGTGAGGTCGTGGAGTGCCTGGAGTGTGTTACAGTATTGCCAAAGCATGCACCTCCCACAGCCGCAGGCTCAGCCAGTCCCGGGTAATGGACTAAGGGTGCACATGGCTAGTCTGAGAGCATTCATCCTCATAGTGCTGTGGCCATGGAAAGCTATGCCTTGACATCATTTTTCAAAGCCAGTAGCTAAGAACTTCTGTTTTGATAGATGGAAGTAAGGACAGAGGCCTTTTTCAGTTATGTAGCAAGGTGTGGTCAACAAATCAGCATTTTGGCTTTGTTAAGCTGGTCTGGCACAGCGCTTCCAGTACTTGTTCACCTTGCATGGGTGCATCTCAAAGCACCTGTGAACTTGCTGGCATGTTCTACCTGGTGGGAAGAATCTCTTTATTACTGAGGTTTAAGTAATCTTTTCTGCACATTCTTCCTGCCTTTCATGTTTTGGGCTGTGCGTTTAGGCTACTATTGACTAGTAACAAAAACCCTGGTCCCATGACCACAACCACTCAGAGAAAAGGATAACCTGTAAGTTCCCTTACCTGTGTTTTAAGATGCTGATGCAATATCTAGGCAGCGCAAACCTCTGACCAAAAAAATAGCCTTTTTGCTGTGTGACAGTGTATATTTTCTCTTTCACAGAGGTCAGAAACCATTCCTGGTTTGAGGAGTTGACATCAGTTTTAGTTATAAATTTGTCTTCCGTGGCACCTCTACGTCCCTGTTTCAGCGTGGTACCACTCATGGTGAAAATCTTTTTCCTTGATATACCCTGAATTTCCTGTATTGCAATGAATGTGTTTGTCTTGTCTTATCACTGTGTTTTTCCAAGGAGACTCCATCTTTTCTATGCCCTCCCACTGGGTGATAGTGGACAGCAATAAGGTTACCCTGAAGCCTCATCCTTTTGAGTCTGAACAAACCTAGCTTCCTCAGTTGCTTCTCATTAGAGATATCTCCAGTCCCTGACAATTTTGTGGCCTTCTGCTGGAAGTCTGGTAGTATGTCGATGTCCTTCATGTACGGAGAGTTGAAAACTGGTCACAGCATGCTATTTCACCCAAATTGATGCAGAATATTTCATTTTGGTTTTAAATGTAAGTCATTTCTGTATCATGTAGCAGTAATGCTGAAAAATCTTTACAGAATTTTAAGTAATGTGTTTGCTTAACATTGCAGTCACATAGCTATCTAAAGTTATTTTGGATGTACAAAGCACTTGCTTCTAGAATTCCACTGCGATACTTCTTGAAACACATGAGATGGCAGCAAATACCAGAAACAAAACACTGGTGTCCCAAAGCAGAGAAGCTGATGGCAGTGAGACAGATTTTGCACTGCTCCTGATACAATTGTCCAGACTGTGAAGATTGCTGCAACTTGTTATGCTGCACAGAGTTATAAATCATGATGTGAGTGCTGGCTGTTTAAATGTAATAGTGACTGCAAATTTCTGTAGCCTGTATGTTTCATTAAGAGTATGCAGTTTGGTAATGTTATATAGTAGAAGAAACAACATCTCTTTTTTTTTTTTTTTTTAACTATATGTCTTCTATCAGTTTTGCACTTTTTCATCATATTTTTAAAATATTGACAACAATATGTAAGCTTCTAACTTGCAGTGTTCTGGAAATTCATTCACTCATGGAACTCTGTAGAAATTAAACATTTCCATGATGTGAAGATGAAGCTAGGCACATTTGAACTGGGAATGATGAACAGTAAAAACACTATCTATGCATCTCTTAGAAAGGCCAGACTAGATTATCATAAATAGAACTTCCAGGTTGAGAATTCACATTAAGTATTTATTTTTACTATATTTACTCTTGAAATTTTATTTTAAACATAGAGGGATCCTTATTATATTTAACATTAATCACTTTCATTAGAAAGCTTACTTATCCAGACCGTGGTCCTTTCAGCTGACAGCTTTTTTTCTCAAAAAATGTTAGGATAAAATAGAAAGGCTATTCCATATTTTCTCTGCAGGGCAGTAGTGCTAGAACAGTACATTGCAAATCTACATAGGTATCAAGTCTCTGAGGCCCAGATTCTGGCCTCCCAACCAGTTCAGCTGAGCAGTCAAAGGTTCGTTACTTGGTGACTTTAGATTTTTCTTTGGTTGTGTTCTTGCTGCCAGATTTATGAAAAATATAATTCTGATTTCACGTAGTACTGGACAGATGGTTAAGAGTCTTAATCATACTGTAGTGTGAAAGGGATAAAAAAGTAACAATACATAATCAGATCAGCTCATCTCCCCTCTGTGTCAAAGAATTTGTCTTCTTTTCAGTACGCTGTTTTCTGACCTATATTTAATCGTGTTCTAGATCAACATTTTCACAGTATCTGTCCATTTGATCTGCAGTACCCATATGACTTCAATGGGCTTCTGTAGTTTTACATGTATAAAAGACAATTCCATGTTAATGACTAGGTGAAGATGAATATTCAGAGAAGGACTAAGAACACAGAATTTTTTCTTGCCCTTCACTGTAAATAAATAACAGAATTCATGTACATAGATCTAGCTGAAAAAAAGGCAAATACATCATGTAATTAAATACCTCACACAGGTACTTTATACTTCCAATGAATTTAGTTTGTTGATGCTGTTCACTGAAATGTGGGAAAGTCTTTCAGTTTATAAATTAGGCATAGAGCCAAAATGAATTCCACTTAGGTTATATGTTAGGGGAACCAAAGTCTTTGTATTGGGAAAGTGATAGAGATGGCTGAAGCACTGAACCCAGGAAGCTCATATTCTCTTGCTGCTATTCCAGAACAATAGATGGCAGTCTTTGTCTTCTGCTTGTCTCATCCGCAAGCAGTTAAGGTATCTTTCTTCCACACAAAAAAAAATAACTAGTATGCTTAGCGTGCAATAGCAAAAAAGTAAGGCTTGGCTATGTCAGTAATCAAACTGCTTACATTTAAACCATAAATTAAACTTCTGTAAACAGTCCATGGAATCCACACAGAATCTGACAAATATGAGCCTGCAAACAAGTGGCATTTAACCATTACTGTCCTTTTTCTGCATTTGTGTGATTTGAGGGCTGAACTGAGAAAAATTAATTATGTCCTTTTGTAAAGCCCTTATCCAGAAATATATTCTGTCCTTTCTTACTGAGCAGGTGAATATGAGAGGTTTTTTCACTGTTGTCTTGAAGAGTTTGTGTCTCTGCTGAAGAAAGGTAATGAAGGTCCTGAGAGGAAACAGTAGACACCAGCTGGGCAAGTACTGGCTTAAAGATACCATGAGAAGAGCTGAAAGTCCATTTTAGTCTGAGAGAGTCCTCAAAATAATTTGAAACTATGAAAATAGTTTGTATGAGCTACTTTGGCAACTTTTTCCAATCAAAAGAGGATGGATGTGGACTCTGCCACAAGTTGACTAACAGGAAAAGTTGACCACAAGGAAAGTCTGGTGCACCCATGATCATAAATGGAAATTAAGAAAGCTTCTTTAGAAAAAAAAAAAATTAAAAAAGCATTGCTTCCATCACCTATGGTGTTTATGCTTGTATCTTTTGTCTCTTTTGTCTTTAAAACCCCTTTATATACAGAAAGTATTTGGATATTACAGAAAGTATTTGGACTAGCTCCACCTTCAGGTCACTGCATAGAACAAATATAAAGGAAAAAAATAACCAAGTGGATACAACCCAAAATATTGCTTCAGAATATTATTTTCTAGAACTTGCACTATGTTTAAGCTTCTTCAGAAACTGGAAATTGAATGTAAATGGTGTTTCCACACTTTTAATTGTTCACTTAAATTCTACATTGTAGTATCTTACAGGGCAATATAAAAGATTAGTATTTGTAGAAGAAAGGAGTACAAAGCTAATATAAATGTTAAGTAGGTTATATAGGTAGAATCCTTTAATAAATAAGTTGTGATTTGTCAGTAGTCAGAATGAACATGAAATATATGAATCTTCTTGCATTTGAAGTTTCAACAATTCATCCTTTTGAGAGTTAATGTAATGTAACTAAATATTGAAATAAATTTTGACTTGATTTTCATTTGATAGTCCACAATTTGTTTGCTTTATTTTCAGTATAGAAGTCTATACACTTCTCAAAAAGGATTTTTAAAAAAAATTTTGATTAAATTCAAAGCACTAGTGCTGTCACGGTTCTGAGAAGCAACATGAATTCAGAACCTTTAAAGATCTTGGAACATATCAACCAAGCAATGCTTGAAGATTAGTACACTGTTGGTCTCACACATGATTTGATTTGATTTGGTTTGATTTGATTTGATTTGATTTGATATAGCCATTTTTGTCCTTAGATACAGCTATCCATCCCATTAATAGTAGTGTAATAAAACCTACTACATCAGAGCACCAGAGGAAGTCCAAAAATATACTTAAGTCACCTGACACTTAACTGAATTTTTAATTTTTTTTTTCTAGCTGCAAAACAATGAAGAATACTATTTGCTGTACTGGAATCTGACAAGGATTAAAACAACAAAATTTCTGTGTTCAGAAATAATTCAGATGCATGCAGACTGGCATCCTCATCTTGGATGATGATGATCTTGACTCTTAAAAATGCACAGGGTGACTTTGGTAAATGGAAAATACTGAAATCAGTGACACTAATTACAGGATGATAAATATGACTTAAATTTATGAAGAGAAATGCATCCAGTAGAAAAATAGATTCTAAATAATTTTTTAAAGGTGTATGAACACTCCTGAAAATCCTTTTTCTGGTCTTTCTGTTCTCTCATGCTGGTTGGTTTTGCTTATTCCATTTCTGTCTACCCATTCCATGTACTATTTTCAATCTCATTACTCTTCATTCCTGTGGGAACTGCCAATCCTTGTAAGAGATATGAACTCTCATGTGCCAATTTAGTAGGATTTTGATAAAAACAGTAAGCTGAAATGGGGGAACAGAGCTTGGGGATGTCTCTTAGTTTTCTTCCCACTATGCAAAGGTGGAATTAATCCACTGGATATTTACCTGATATATATCAGTATATAATGTTTTCAAAGAGCAAATTCTTTATTTTTTTTTTCCTACCTTGTTTTTTAAAGTATAAAGGGACTTTTCAACATCTGTCTGAAGTAATAGAAACATTTAAAGAGACAATAGTTCATGGTTTTCAGCTTAAATGACATCAGGGGTGGCTGCAATCCAGAGGTCATCAACGAAAAGATAAGAAACAGTAAGAAGTTCTGCAGAAATTAAAGTCTTTCATCAGCTCAACTCTCTTACATTTCTACCTTAGAGCTTAGCTCTAAATTCCTATTTGCTTCTCATATTCAAAACAGAATATAGTCACTCTGTCATGGATATAAATAAAGATACTGGTAAAATGTTGGATTTCTTTTGGAATTACTCTCTGAGAAGAGATTTTGAGAATAGGAACTTACAAGCAAAATATCTGACTGTTTTCTGTGCAACGTGCATGTGACTTCACAGAGCTTAAGAAGTTTCGTGTTCATAAAAGACCATCCCAGAATAATGACAAGAAGAAGATGAATACTGAAACAAGAACACAGAATGGAGACTGAGTAGGAGGGGGTGGGGTGGGAGATGGTTGTTATTTTATTGGGGCTTGCGCTGCTGGCATAGCTTCTAATTTTTTAACCAGATCCAAATCTTAGGATATCATGAAAATAATTATAGGTCCAGTATCTCAAATTAGAACTTCAGTTAAAATAAGACAGCTGACTATGCAGGTTTTTGAAAGCAGATACTGCCAAATTAGTGTTACTGTGTTCATGCATTTTATTTGATTTTTGAAAAAAGGAAATTCATTATTTGATCTCAGAGCCTAATGCTACAAGCAAAATTTTTATCCAGTTGAACCACAACTAACACACATTTAATTATTTTTGTGTCTCTTCTACCCTTCAGTGTGCTCTTCCATGTGTTGCAAAGTACAGATGGTGGAATTCAATGTTGTCAGTTAATCGTTTTGTGAGCATGAGCTAAACCTCATTTTTCAATTTCTGATGTGATCTGTGCAATCACTTTGTTTAATCATTATGCCTGAAATAAAGAATGGCTGTTAACAGCAAAAGTCAAAGGGATTGAGTCAAATTGTTCTTCCACAGGCATCCATGCACTTGGTTGGCATTACTGATACTAAAAAGATTAGCAAAAGGGAAAAATTTACCTGCTGTTTTACTCAGTGATAAAGTCTTCACAAATACGAGAAATAAAGCTACATTAGACAGCCACAGAATGTACAGGAGAGTGCATACCCCAGATAGATGCTTGAATGCACTTGGTGGGATATGATGGTATGAAGAAAATAGGGAAGGAAGCAGTGAGGTACAGAGAAGCAAGCGGTAAGTTACAGAGAAGCAAGTGGTATTATTAGGGGTGACAGATGTAAGAAACATAGATACTTGGTATTGCAGTACATGTTCTAACATATCCTTTATTAAGCACAAGACTAACTATATGAGCAGTATCAATCTGGGGGGAGAAGATGAGAAGGGGACTGTACACCTCACTTAACTATAGCAATGGTGAAGTAACCCAATTAGAATAAAACAATAAGATTACTGACGCAGACCTGCGCATCCCGGTATTGGGCTGCACCCAGATACTGTGCTTTCCAAGACATACCTTGATAATGAAACATAATGTGTTTCAAAGGCACTGCCTTATAGAAGTTGAGCTTTTTCACAATGTACAGTGTCATTGTGTCATTTTTTGCTGTCTGCTACTAAATGTGGTGGGCAGTGGGTGGTATTCATGTTGAATCAGGGTATTTTTCCACTAGATCAATCCAGCAAGTTGCTGCTACTGAGATGAGATGGTGTTTCTTCCACTCACACCCACGCAGGTACGCAACCACACACACTTGCTTCTACCACTTACTCTGCAACAGCTCTGAAAGTTGCTAGACCCCCTATCTGAGCCATCTTAGCTTATTAATGAAGTGATTAAATAGATATCTTTAACTTTCTGATAAACTGGGATATTGTATCAGTACATAGAAGGGACCTTTCAGTGCACAGGGATGTTACAAAAGCACTTGGCAGCTGGTGTTAACTGAAGAGTATATGACATCTCTCGTTTTCTATAGTGATCAGTTCAAACCCTCACTGGTTGCAGAGTTCTCATTGTCCACTGGTTGTCATCTGCATGCTCTTACTAGTGCAACTCCCATTTTTCTTTTAAACCCTTTCTACAAACTTTAAAAATCAGTTTTAAAAGGGCATCTTTTTGAATACTTTCTGTTCCAACTAGAAGAGTTAAACAGAGCGATATGGGAGATACTGTTAAGAAATATGGTTTAGTGTCTCACACCCTGCAGCCACAACTGGGTAAAAGGAAGTTCTGCCATACTTGTAGGCTGTGCCTCTCTGCTTTCCAGTTTAAAAGACATCCTTTAGAATGTGGGAATACTGCTAACAGTATCCAACTGTAGATGGAAATACATTTTTTCTCTTTTTTTTTTTCTGAGAGAGATGTCACATGAATATGCTTTGAATTTATACGGAAATTAAATTAGCTGCTGTGTACGGTAGTCATCACACTACAGTAATTGGCAGTGGAAGAGCAAATGGCAAGAGGTGTAGTTACAGTTTATGAACTTGTGGAAGAGTCTGCTCCAGTGTGTTGGCATAAACCTACCTTATGTATTTGTCTTACTTCTTTGGTAGGAGGAATGTTTCCAAAATTTTTCTTTGAATGACCCCAACTTATTTTCATACATCTTGTAAGAAAAATTTCCCAGTTAATTTACAGATGGTTTTACAAAAAATTATATTCAAGTGATTGAGGACCTGAGGATCTGGGAAAATAAAAATTCCCATACGTATTCCCACTGCAGTCAAAACTGCTGAAAGACACTTCAGGCAGTTCAGGTTACCACTTTTTATAAACTTTTCAGCAAATGGAAATCCTAACACTGGGAATGCAATTTCAGTAGGTATTATGTAGGGATCTAACAGCTTGTTGGTGCTGCTTCTCTCTTTCTCTTGCTTTGAGACATTCCCACCACATACTACACTTTTTTGTTAGCTTATTAAACTCATTAAAAAAGTCGAAATCTAATCCAGAAAAAGAAAAATGTTTTCCTGCATTATTAGCAAGATGAAATGATACATCATCCAAGGAATGCAGAGGACACTCAGAAATGGGAATGGAAGAGGAGAGAGAAAAAAAGAGAAGGAAAGGTAAAATTTCTTCTTTCTTGACAAGTTAGTGAAATTCTGCAGTGCTAGAGATAAGAATATTCATATCCTGTCAACAAATTACAGTTAAATTCAGAAAATTATAATGGTAAATACTCTATCAATTTAATATTATGATATAGTAGGACACTATAAAAAATTTTAAAAGCTAGTTTCTCAAAACAGTAGAGTACTAGTGAAATCTAATAGTACAAGCAGCAGAAGAGGAAAATAGTAACCATAACTACTCCTGTTAAGTATTGCTTATTATATGAGGGGCTTCTTTTAAAAGAAAATATTGTAGTTATTTCTACAGAGACCCATGTGCTTTAAAATTCATGCCTATAGTTTCGAAGAAAAGGAGGTGAAATGTAAATTAAGAGTGCAGGATTGTGCTTAGTGAGGTCTCAGACTGGTGTTTCTACCTTTGAGAGGGAAGAAAATAGATAACTGTGATTAAGCATAGGAAATAACAGAGCAAGGAGAAGGCTATTTGTCCTGGTTCCAGCCGGGACAGGGTTAATTTCTACAGTAGCCAGGACAGGGCATGGCTAGGACCCGAAGCTTATTCTATACAACCTCACATCATTGCCGGGGTGATCAAAAGGGAGTCTCTTCCAAAGAGAAGGAGTTTCTTCTGGTCAAATAAGTGGGGTGCAGTTGTTTCTGTGTGAATCATTGCCTCTTCTCTTGTACCCTCTGTCATTAGTATTGTTGCTGTTAGTGTTCATTTTCTTATCTCATTGCTTCTTCCACTAAATTGTTCTTGTCTCAGCCTTTTGTACCTTCAATTCTTCTCTCCAACACACTGCAAGGAAGGGGAAAGGGAAAACTGGAGTGAGCAAGAGCCACACGGTTTCAGTAGCAACACTAATTGGAGAATACCATTCCTAAACCAAGACACTACTCTAAGAAAAAGACGTTGAAGAAAACAAAAAGCACATAGGAACAGCAGAGCAGAATGAAAAAAAAAAAAAACAAACCAACCAACCAACCAAAAAAAAACCCAAAAAAACCAAAAACAAACCCCAAAAGAAGCAGGAAAATAATAGGTATATGAGGACAAAAATTGAAATAACTGAGATAAGCATAATTATAACTGGTCAAAGTGAGACTCCCTGAAATCCACTGATACATTAATTTTCCCTGCTTAAGTATGGAAGGCAGGTTTTTGGAAGAATTAGATTTCTTGGGTCCTGCCTGCCAACACACAGTCTAGCTGCTGATTGCAAGCCTGAATCGAGTTTGGAAGATGGAACCCCAATCTGCTATTCCTTCACAAAAAGGCTAACTGTAGGAAGAGGGTGCCATTACAGCAAGTAGCTTTATTCCCTTTTGGGCAGGGAAGATGCCAAAAGGAAAAAGGATTTGATTTTTTTTGCAGTATTCTTCCTGTTGTTCTGAGTAGAAATGTATGAATAAATTGCATTCTTCCCTGGTTGATTTTTTTAGCTCTTCCAATTATCAGTTTGAAACTCATAGTAATTTTTAGTGCTTTTTCTGGCCTTTTTTTTTCCTTTTTGTCATCTGAGGCTTGACAAAGTATAGTCAAGTCACTTTTATCTAGGGATGCATGTTTTAACAAAAGGTATGATCACTAATAGAAAAAACATTCCACACTTAAGAAAAAATTTAAAAGGTTTGATCTTGCATAGTTACATAACTATGTGTATGTATACTCTGTTAGCAACCTCTCCTGAGCTATGAGAAGCTGGAAACAATTTTTTTTCATTGGAGTCTAGCACCAATCCTTGGACTGCTTAACTGATTTATCAAGCTAAAGAGATGTGGGACAATATAACCATGACCATCACAGAGGAATATAAAGGTACAAAAACATCAGAAGCAAGTTGCACTTGGTACATGACACCATCATGGGAAGAGAGAAACTCAACTTCTTATTTTTTATCTATGGAAAAAAATGTTGATAGCTATCTGCAAAGAGAAAAATATTCTATTCCATATAAAATTAAAAGCAGCTGTAGTGCAAACTCTAGTTAATATGGGAGTGAAATGACTGGTAGAATATGAATTACTGGAAAAGCATCTGAACTATGGCAGAAAGGATGGTAATGATGTCATTTTCAGAAATTTTTTTGACATGGAGAGAGAAAATAGAGGCACTTTTCTAATAAAGAGAAATATTTGTACTCCCTACCAAATACGTATTCTATATCTATTTAACTAAAAATGTGAGTCATTTGACAGTCCTGGATAAACCAAAAGCACAAAATATTGGCCACATTTCAGAACAGAACTGACCAAGTTTCAAAGATGGTCATCATTGAAATAGTGCTTTTCATTGTTGTTATCTCTAAGAACCGCTATGGAACAAATGTTTCTCACGCTGTTTATTGTTATTTTTAAAACTGGCATGTTATCCATTATATATATTTGTGGACTATTTGTATCTTTCTCTGAGTCAATGCGAAGTGCCACCCAGATTTAACATTTTGTACTTTCACAAGCCCAAGCGCACACTGATAATATTTACTTAGGAGGGAAGCGGGCAGATCCCCTCCCCCCAAAAGCCTCCCTTGCTCCATCTGAATGTCTTTTCCATGGTCCTTTAGCTCCCTGAAGCTCTCTAAAACTGGAAAAGGGAAAAGGATCATGAAGAGGGTGAGGATTTACTCAACTCATAACAAGTGTACAGGAAGTAGTTCACAACCCAGCACATTCTGCTTCTAAATCCTCTGTCAGAACAAGTTCACTATGTTCTGCAGGGCTAAGAAGCATATACTGAAATATGACTGGGGGGTTGGGGGTAGGAGTAGGAGCAGACACAGACACTGGAGGACAGTGTTAGGGGGACAAAAGGACTTTAGATTTTACATTAACTTTTTACTTGCTAAGAGTTTTGTGATAAATTCCATGTGAAGTACAATCATACAACTGAGAGTGTGTTGGCCCCTATAGTGTCTTCCTTAAGGAAAAGATTACGAAGAATGTTATTAATGAGAACAGGGAAAAAAATATCATTTTTATATTACTTCCTACTAAGTAGTTTACTTCAGATTTTATTGGGCAGTCAATATAAACCTTTTGGCAAATGGCTTAAGGTACCCAGAGGGAAAGTTGTGAATGGTTTTTTGTTCTTATCAAGGATGTATCTGCATGGACATCTGAACAGGACTAAAACTTCAGATGAGTAAAATTATTTTACAAGGAAATAGAACCCTTAAAGCTGTAATTCTCGGATTCTTTTAGTTAAACAGGCTGTTGGAAATTGTCCAATTTTTCACGGACTATTTTGGACTATTTCATTGAACATTTAATTGTTGTATTCATGAATATTACTACTCATATACATTTTCATAGATCAATTACAGACTGCCATTACAATTCTGCAATTAAAATTGCATATAATGCTTTAGAGTTTCTCACTGCTGTGCAATTATTTCGTGTCTCTTCGTCCATTATCCACTTCGTTTCTTCTGTTGCTTCCTGCTAAGTAATTTCTGAAATGTTCGGGCTAATTTATAAACAAAGGTTCTTAGAGAAACATGACACATACTTCTTGGAACTTGGTCATAAATTTAAAATGTGAAGTTTTATTATCTGCTTCTTAATAATGGGTGACCTGAGTTTAATTATTTATTTATTTCATATATGAGTGAAAGGGTTAATGAGATATGACCAAGAGAGCAAAATCATTCTGTTATTTTGATTTCAATGCCACTACTGCATTTTATTACTTTAGGAGCTGCTGAGTACTAAGTCCCATTTAACAGTGCATATTGCTTACCTTGATGAAGAATTGCTAGACAAGGAGGTACAGACTGTATTAGCCAGTACTCCTCACCCTGTGTTTTCCCTACCAATGAGTCTGGACTGTTTCTTTGGAAAGATGTATTTCTGTCTTTTAATTTTGTTCTAAGGTTGACGTTGTTTGACAGAATACAAAACTTCTGTTGAAACAGTAAGGAGAGTCATGTGCTTTTTAATCAAGTGAAAAACAAACATGATTTGGTCCTATTATTTATTTCAGCGTTTTTAAAAGATTACCAAGGACAGAATTGCTTAATGCCATTTTGCAATTGGTAAACGTAAGTGCAGAGAAGATACATTTTAAATATTTGCACTTAGGCAGGCTAACATATTAGCACTGTTAGAAGATAGTGATCTCTAATGTTCTCATACAACAGTAGTAAACTAACAGGCTATCCTTAATTAACTCAGTGTACACTGGAAAATGAAGACAGAGATGAATCCATGGGTAGCAGGTATAGAGCGCTATAAAAGCAGATGTAGTATGAAACAATATAATTTTCAGAAGCTAGTGTTATGGAAATTCCAACTTCCTCTTGCTTCTGTTCAACTATGACTTAATATTTTGCCATGTCATCCTTTGGGAGAGTGGCTGAAATGAGAAGATTATATCAGATAGTGTGTCCTTTCTTAATCATAATTATGTTGAAAAACAGCAAACAAATTGTTAGTAGCATCTCAGATTTCTCAGCTTCCCTCATCCTTGTATATGGCCATGCTAGTTTAATTACAGATGGTGACCTGTCAGTTATCTTTACATCCAAACCAACTGAAACACTGCAAATCTTGGAATTAGGATTTAGGATTTCCTCTGCAGGTTTAATCTAGTCTGTAGACATATGCATTAGAATATATTTTTAGAATATTTAAGGCCACTGTTTTCTGACACATACCTTATTTAGCAAATAGGTAGTTATTTGACTACTTTTTCAGTGCTACACTCCCTGTTACTTCTAACTCACTCTCAGCTTTTTCTCTTATCTTTTGCCACTGGTCAGTCCTGCCTCAGTTTCTATTCTGGCCAACTGCTTGTTCCATCACCCTTCTTCCACATAAACCATATTGACAATGACCAGCATTTCCTATCAATCTGTCAGTAGATATCCCAAGCTGCATTTTTCATTCTCTTGTTGCAGTCTGCCTTTCCAATTGCTCCCCAAAGTCTGAGCATTGCTCCTTCTCCACCTGAGTTAGCGTATTACCTTACCATGCTGCACTAAAAATCCAAAATTCTAAATTAGTTGGAGGTCATTATCATGTTTAAATCCTGTTGAGAGGCAAAGTATGTTAATGCACCACTGCACTGAATCAACATTAATGCATGCTCTGTGGCCAGAGCTGCAGAATTATGTCTGTACAAATTAAGTGCAATCCCTTAGAGATTCAGGGACCATAAGTGAATGGCAAGTCAGGGTCGGGTAAAACATGCTTACTGTAACTGGGATTCTTACAGGAAATATGGCTGCATCCTAAAAAGTCTTTAGTAAGTGTATGTGAACCTGTCCTTTTAAAGAGCTTATATTTTAGCCATGTTTGATAGTTTTTATTTTCTTTTTTTTTTAAACAGGAAGAGTGAAAAAATATCTAATACCACAACCAGGACATTGCAACATCTTACTCTTTCTCTAAGTTATATGTTAACTAAGATATTATGTAACATTAAAGTATTTATTCAGTTTTGATTTCAGAGAGATTCTTCAGTGCTTGTTCAGTCCTGGTCTATATTTGAGTTCATGTTCGTTAGGAGTTTGAAAAATACCAGATACTCTAACAAACTGCAAATGTTGAAGAACATATCTGAACCAATCTTTGCAGCTTCTAGTTTGTTATCAGAAGAACCAGTCCCATTTCTTTCACTCCCCTATCCTCACTGTGCCTTCCCACTTCCTACCTTGTACTGTCTGTGGTACTCATCTCCTGTGATCCTTTGGCAGGCCAGCAAAACTTATTCACCGGAGAAAATCACCCCTCTTCTCAGGATGGACACGATATAATGAAATCTTAGATTCAAGCAGAAGCTTTATCTGCATTTATGTGGACAGATCTGTGTATATGTAGGTGTAATCAGACTATGATCAAACAAAATGCCCATAACCGACTGTAGGCCACCTAGAGCCTGATAGAAAATATGTTTTGATGGAATCGCTTGCTGCATTTGCTGAACTGGGTTAAATAATCTCTTAAAATCATAAATCATTACAGCTCTGAAAGCAACAGCTTTCTTTAAGCAGATGAGGACTCAGAAACTCCCCAAAAAGGGAAATTCCCCTAAGGAACTGCAGGATTTCTTCTCAAATCTTTTGCTTTGAGATAAAAAGTTGAAAGAGGTTTGCCCTATTGGAATTTCTGTGATTCACAGAGAAGAACTCAAAAACTTTTACCTCAGAGACTAGGAAAATGTCTCTGTAATTGATTTCCTATTACTAAAGGATCTTGTTCAAACCCTGAAAGATGATTAGCTGTGACCCAATCTTGCAACAGGAAGAGGATTTTTATTCAGTGTTTTTCAAGATGAGTGATAGTTTCATTAATATCTGTTGGATTGATAATCTAGGTAGACATCCAGGATCTGAGATTTTTTTTTGGAAGGAAAGTCAAGTTTATGTTGAAGCTGTCATCTCAGCAGTTTGTATAGGTGTGCTAGCTGAAGACCAAACAAAGAGAAAAATGATTCGATTTCTATTCGAAAAGTAAGAAAATAAAACCGTATGCATATGCAAAATCTAATCTTCTGAAAAAAAAGTCTCAACTTCCTGAATTTGCAAAATCTGCGTATTCTGTTGCATAATACCTTTAACTCCTAGATAAGAATAAGAAAGGTCAGATGTTTATTTCCCAAAGAATACCTTGTCATCATGATACACCTGTTAGGGTCAGCAGTATACAGGTCTCTCTGTGCCAGGGAGAACTCTTTTATTGCCTAATAAAACTAGATTAGGCAAGAGAAATTCTTGCAATGCAATGTCTATTACATACGTATTCATAATAGAAAACACCTCCTGATATAACATATTTACATAGGCAATGCTCTTATCGTATAGCCATACTCAGCATTTAAAAGCCAATGGACACAAATAACATGATAGAAGGGTTAACATATCCAGTATTAAGTAACTGAATTTGCTTTCAAGGTCTATCCAGCTTATCTTTGAACCAACTTAAAAAAGAGCAAGTGACAAAAAGAAAGACTAGAAAATCACCCACACAGCAACAAGTAATTCCGACTGTAAGAAATCCAGTACAGGTCCTCCTGGCTTTCTTTGGAAGGTTTACAGAGGACATTAGTGGGCATTTGTAAGGATTGACTGTGATAATAGGGAAAAAAAAACCCCAAATTTTATTGTAGTTCAAGAGTTTTCAGGTAGGTGAGGTGTTTGCCATAGAGACTGAGCAGCAATTGCCCTGCTTGGCTAAGTGTCACCGGGGTATCTGGCAGTTCAGTTAGTCACAGCATGAATGAGCAAGGTGGCAGATGGAGATCAAAACAGTGATGGTTGGAATTAATTCTCTTTATCTCTTCTGTGGGTATCCCCAACTCCAAATAGAAAAGGAGGTGAAGTATGAAAAAGGTTTAAAAGAGATTTAGAAGGTTGAAGCATTAAGAGACGTTTTTTGCCAGAGGACTAGATTATTCGGGCGGGTTTAAAACAATTTAAAAGCCTGTGGGCAAAGCCAGACTACAGAAAGTCCCTACCCAACCATATGGTTGTTGCAGGAGAGAGTCCAGACACCAAGTGCACCTCTAGAATCTACTGACCCTGACCAGGCTCACCCAGGGCATGCACATACTGTTCATGAACCCAAGGTCTCCTTTCCACCTCAGCCCTAGACCCTCAGCTATCTTGCCATGTGCTGGTCTCCAGCCTAGTCTGGCCCTGCCATCTGGATAAACCTCAAACCTACATGGCAGCTAGTTTTCCTCCTGAATATATCTTGGAGATGTCCACTGCCCACTGTCTTTAGTCCTGTCTGCTGCATGGACTACAGATTCAAGATGAAACTTGGCCTGCAATCCTACCAGTAGTCTCATCTTCTTTTGCTCTTGCTTGGACCTGGTTCATCTCTTGCCTGGAACTGTCAATGGATCCTGCTACCAACATCTGGCTCACTCTGCTATGACTATACCTGCGGGACCATGCCCTGGAGTTGCTCTTTACTGCTGGAGCACCTAGTTGGAGGGAAAAGTAGGACTGTGGTGCTCTTTGACAGAGGAAATGGAGAAAACTTACTAACACCTAGTACCTTAAAAACCTTCTGATGCTTGTTTTCTTCAGTGTTTGTCCACACAAGAAATGGAGTTGGAAGGGCTTTGCTCCAAGGTTAATATTCATGGATACTTACATGTATATTCAGTGAATATCCCCAGTCTGGTGGAGTCCCTGCTGGCTGGAAAAGAGGAAGGATAACCATTCTGGAAAAAATGAAAATAACGAAGACTCAGGGAATTATAAGCCAATCAGTGTCATCTCAGTGCCAGCAAGACTGTGGAGCAGATCCCCCTGGAAACTATTCTAGGGCACATGGAGGGCAGGGAGGTGATTAGTGACAGCCAACATGGCTTCACTAAGGGCAAATTGTGCCCGACAAATTTGGAGGCCTTCTATGACAGGGTTATAGCATTGGTGGATGAGGGAGGAGCAACTGCCATCTTCTACCTGGACTTGTGCAAAGCACTGGATGGTGGCCTGCTCGACGCCCTTGTCTCTGAACTGGAGAGACATGGATTTGATGGACAAATCACTCTATGGGTGAGGAACTGGCTGGGTGGTTGCACTCAAAGAGCTGTGGTCAATTGCTCAATGTGCAAGTAGAGACCAGTGATGATGACACCAATCTGTGTGGTTTGAGACAAAACACGCTGGAGGGCAGGGATGCTATCCACAGCAACCTGGGTGGCGTTGAGAGGTGTGCCTGTGTAAACCTCTGGAAGTTCAACAAGATGAGTGTGAGGTCCTGCACCTGGATCAGGGAAATCTCAAGCACAAGTACTGTCTGGCCAGAGGTGGACTGAGCGCAGCTCTGAAGAGAATGATTTGAGGATGTTAGTGGAGAAGAAGCTACATTGTTCTTTATATAATGACAGCCATAGTACTTTTCAAATTTTATTTTAGACAAGAATCATGTTACAGGTTAAATATTTCCTGAAGAGAAAAAAAAATCTGTGTTAAAGATATCTCAAATTAAAAGGCAGCAGTACAGTACAAACACATTTACTGTTTACAGTACAAACCCATAAGCAGGAACAACCATGGAGATGGTAATTTAAACTGCTAAAACTTGCTTTCTGTTGAGGAATTTCTACGGAACAAATCTTGCTTCAGGACAAAAGTCAGCATATGTTGGACGAAGTCAGTACTGATACTCGCATTTTTTCTTTTGCTTTACTTCTTGCAATGTCCTTAACATTATGAGTGCTTTTCATAACTTTAAGGAATTGTAGATAAAGGAAGAAAGAATTATAGTATGACTGCTTTTGAAGAGTAAATTTGTATATGCATTCCATTAAGAGTTTACATGGGTTCAGTGAACAGCTGAACAAATTTGGAAAAAAGGTACGCTAAGGAATACTAAATGCAGAATCCCGAGACGGTAACTGAGATACTGCAGATTGGTATCAGTACATCTTTTTGTCCCAGTCTTGTGTTTCTCTTTAGGTAGCTATTGCTGGCCAGTGTCAGAAATAGGTTATTGTTACAGATAACACTTTAATTTTACCCAATCTCTGTGTTCTGTGATACAGTGGTGCAGAGGCACATCAGCTGGCATAGATTTTCATCTGTGGATTATAGGAGGGAACAGAAGCGAATCTTAAAAGAATACAACACAATGTTCTTATTTTGATAGTTCATGATTTTAAAAGAGCACAGAAGGATAATTCCACCACCACCCATGAACCTTGCAGTATTAGAATTGCAACAGATATTTTGGCTAAATCACAGCTGGAGTAAAGACATTCATAGAAAGCTTAAAATACCAATGTTAAATTTTGAGTACATATACCATGTCACTTTAATTTAAAGAGTAGAGGGCGCTCCTTTTAAAGTCTTGTGCTTTATCTTACAAAACTGACATCCCAAAAAGCTACATAGCTACTCACATGCTCAGCTCATCAGGCAAAGATATATGCATCTCTGAGCTTTGTGCAAATAGCTGTAATAATAGCAAGATGCGGTTTCACAATCCTTTCCTCTCTTCCAAGAAACCTCCTTCCTTCTGCTGATATACATGAAGAAAAGAGCTGGGTTTTTGGCTATGTATTTTGAAGTGATAGATTTATTTGAAGCTACAAGACTAGCTGGTTTTTCTTGATTTGTTATCAAAGCATTAGTCACCTTTGATATACAAGTTTCAGTTTCTATTGAATCTCTTGTTCAAGATTCCTATTTTGCTAGTTAAGCAACAAATAATAGTTTTCAGGAAGCAGCTCAAGAGCTGGCTAACTGGTCAAGCAAATAAACCAGGCTTGTATCCCTACCACAGAGATTACACACAGCCCATGCTAAAGCAAAGTCTGTGCTGAGTTTCTGAATAAGAAAGCATTATCCATAGAGTGGCTTAACATACCACTCCAGAGGTGGTGCTTTCCAAAGTGGAGTGGGCATGCCTTGACATTACTGCGTGATTCACTGGGACACCTCTCCAGTCTTCCTGCTCCAATGTGTCGTTTTCAAGTTGAACTAAAATGGGGGTTAGTTCCAGAAAATGAAGAAATACGGATAGAAATGCATTGTTTGGGATGTTTGGGATGCTTCTGTATTTCCTCATACTTTGCTTCCTATAGCACTACAGACAGCTATAAAACTCCAACCTCACACTGAATAAACAATTCTGTCAAATTTATGACTTTGAGTGAGCTGACTGTAATGTCTTATTTCGTGTGAAATATTATCCTGATACTACCTGCCAGTGAAAAGGGATAAATTTTTAGGAACACTTAGTACTTGAACAAAGTCTGAATAAATATTTGAACACAATCTGCAATTTTTTTTTCAGAAAGCTTCAGAATTGCTTTAAAAAGAAATAATGTAGGTACAAATTCATAACAGGATTTAATTTGTTACTATCATTATTTTAATGTATTTTGTAATATTTCTATTTCACTCATGTTGTTTCAAGATAAAACCCACAGCAAAGTTTTAATTTCCTTCATGCTACTATCCTATTTATAAAGAAGCAATATATACATCTAGAGGAGTAAAGCAAAACATATTTTAATAGCAATCAGTTAAAGTCAGTATTGGATTTATATCCCAAACCCTTGCAGCAAACAGCCTTGCTGTTTGAAGCAAGCTTCATCTCACTTAATTTGGGGATCTCTCATTCTGAAACGAGGGACTTAAATCACTGCTCCAAACACATACTGGCATAAATTTGTGAGGGCCTTTTCCTTTATAAGGGAGTATTTATGTTAACTCAGATTATATCAGAGAAGTAATTTCATGTTTACTACAAGAGTGGAGAGCTTGCATGGATCAGTGATCTTTGGTGCAAAGTAAATTTATTTTTAGGTTCTGAAGTAGTGATAATTCAGAAGGCAGTGTGTCTGTGATACAATTAAGATGAAATTAATTACCATCTTGGAAACTCTTTTTCTTTTTTTCATTGTTGTTTTATTTAAATATTGATTCAAATATGTGTCCTCACTGTGGCAACACTGGGGTTAGTTCTGGAAGATGAAGAAACGTGGGCGTCTGTTTATAAATAAAGGTACAAGTTTGTAACTATGTAGATTCTCAGAGAGACACAGAACTGAAAGATGGGGAAAAGCAGGTTCCAGTTACCTCTTGGCTCCCCAAGACTAACATCGCCAGAAGTTAAAGCAGTAGTAAAGTTCTCAGANCGGCGGGGCAGCGGCGCTGGGGCGGCGGGGAGGCGGCGCGCTGCATCGAGCAGCTCCTGCCGCGGCACGATGACTTCTCCCGCCGGCACATCGGGCCGCGGGAGCAGGAGAAGCGGGAGATGCTGCGGACCGTCGGGGGGCAGGTAGGAGCCGTGCGGGGCGGGGGCGGCGCGGCCGGAACCTCCCGGTGCGGGCTGGGCCGGNACATATTTTAATAGCAATCAGTTAAAGTCAGTATTGGATTTATATCCCAAACCCTTGCAGCAAACAGCCTTGCTGTTTGAAGCAAGCTTCATCTCACTTAATTTGGGGATCTCTCATTCTGAAACGAGGGACTTAAATCACTGCTCCAAACACATACTGGCATAAATTTGTGAGGGCCTTTTCCTTTATAAGGGAGTATTTATGTTAACTCAGATTATATCAGAGAAGTAATTTCATGTTTACTACAAGAGTGGAGAGCTTGCATGGATCAGTGATCTTTGGTGCAAAGTAAATTTATTTTTAGGTTCTGAAGTAGTGATAATTCAGAAGGCAGTGTGTCTGTGATACAATTAAGATGAAATTAATTACCATCTTGGAAACTCTTTTTCTTTTTTTCATTGTTGTTTTATTTAAATATTGATTCAAATATGTGTCCTCACTGTGGCAACACTGGGGTTAGTTCTGGAAGATGAAGAAACGTGGGCGTCTGTTTATAAATAAAGGTACAAGTTTGTAACTATGTAGATTCTCAGAGAGACACAGAACTGAAAGATGGGGAAAAGCAGGTTCCAGTTACCTCTTGGCTCCCCAAGACTAACATCGCCAGAAGTTAAAGCAGTAGTAAAGTTCTCAGACACCGACACCGACACCGACACCGACACAGACACAGACACAGACACAGACATGCCCCGGTAACAGCTGTGAATAGTGGCATGTGTTGCTCATCCTAAACCTCGGCACTCGAAAGCAAGTCCACGCTCTGCTGCGGAAACACAGAAACCTTTTTCTCCTATTCGAGCAAGGCTTTTGTGAAGGAAAGCCCTCTCTCCTGGGAAAATGTGCTCGGGGGTGTGCGCGTGCGGCGGGGGCAGCGCCGGGTCANTGCAGGTAGGAGCCGTGCGGGGCGGGGGCGGCGCGGCCGGACCCTCCCGGTGCGGGCTGTGCCGGCCCGCGGGTGCTAACCACGGCGTGCGGGCGCTTCTTGCAGAGCGTCGAGGAGCTGATGGACAAAACCATCCCGGCCAGCATCCGCCTCCGGAGGCCGCTGAGGATGGATGACCACGTCTGTAAGTGACCGCATGGCCCGGGGTGCTCCCGAACTCCCCCCGCCTTCCCGCGGCCCTTTCCGGCCGCCGGCGCCCGTGAGGAGTGGGGGGACTTGGGGTGGGCACCCCCTGCCCCCGATGTCCCCGCTGACGCGTGTAGCGATCTGATCTTACCACTCAAGTAAAGTGCAGCAGGGTAAGACTTAAATAAGCGTAGCAGCACCATCACCGACACTTCATTCTTCTCCGACCAACTCGGTAGAGTAGTTTGGCTGCTGTGTTTATTGCTCTCCTCTTGGAAAACGGTAGGAAAATACGTGAAGCAGGCAAGGGCTACTCGAAAACCCGGTTTGGAGCTCAAGTGCTCCATTGACTTCACTTTGTCCCGAAAGCCTGATATGGAGGGAAAAGTACGGCTAAAAATCGTCCCCTTAGTGTGGACCGTAGCTTCAAATGGGCCACTGTCTTTTGTTGGTTCTTAGGTATCTGCAGGATTTCTTTGTTATTCCTCCCCCCGTTCCTTCCTCCCCCTCTCTCGCCCCCCCCATAATAACCTGCGTATTTTAATAGCATGAAAAACCTGTGTCTCCGTATTATGGATACACAGTAGACTAATAGCCAGATTTTTAAATCTGTCTGATTGAGGGTTAAACTGCAGGAATACAAAACATCTTAGTCAGCTAGTGTGGCACTACAGGAATTCAGCAAATTACTGTAAAAAACTTGACGTGATTTCATGAGGTTTTAGATATTAACATTTTTAAGAGTTAGCATGCACAATACAAAAGTTCTTCCTGCGTAACTGCATTTTTGAGCGATATCTGTGAACATCATGCTGGAAGTCCTGTAAGGGAAAGGAACACTTAAAAATCCCCCACGCTAAACAATTACACTAAAACTAACAACGCTCAATGGCCATTCAGATATGGGAGCCAGTTACATCAGTATTAACTTCATTTTTGTGTCAAGATCCTTTGCCTGATTAGTAGAAAACTTGATTCCTCTTGCTGGCATTTTCTCATTGCTCATCCGTGTGCTGTAATTTGAGTGTAAACTTCAGGCCTGCAGCTCCGGTGAGGTTCCTGGCCAGTTCAATCTGGTTACTCTGAGATGACATCACGCGTGAGAGGCAGTACCACAATGAACAGCCAGGAAAACTAGACCCTGAAAAGATAGATTCTAGCCAGGAGGGATACAACAGGGACTGATAGTTTCTACTTCTAAAATGTTTTATTAGTACAGTGGTATTACAGTTTTTGGAAACTTTCTATCTTAATTAAATGGGGAGAGGCTGGGTAGAGAAGCAGAATTTAACAACCTTCTTCTGTCTATATAACTTCTGAAAGTATTGTTTGACATAATTTCCTGTGGTTAATGTGTTTTAATCAAGGTACTCCCTTACCAACAAGTGATTTTCACCGACCTCAAAAAAAAGAACTTTCTAGGATATTGTATTTTTAGGTCAGTAGAAGGGGTTAAATGCAGTTAGTCACTAATAATTATTTCTTAGGAGCCTTTCTGATTTTTTTTAATTACTATTTTTTTATTAATTAGTAAGATAGTCTTATGAAATTTTACATCACTGAAACACACATAAAAGTGATCCTGCATAGTGGGCATTAAAATATGTATACATTATTGAAAACTAAACTGGTGATGTCGACCTAAGTCACAATCTTGATGCAGCACTCAAATGCTGATTTTTGTAGTAATTTTGAGTGGATGTCTCCTACATAGCAGTACATTAACTGATGTCCTGCTGTAGGCAAGTTCTCACTGTACAATGGGACCTCATTAGCTAACAGTGTATTTATTTAGTTCACTGGCATTTTGGTCCACTTGCTATGCTGTTCTTGTTCCCTTAGAGTAAACTTTGAAAGAATGTGACTGTGATGCAGAGTCTCACATTGCACAGCATGCAACAGTGAGTTTTCAAAAGAGATGCTTGCATGAGGTACAGAAAACTTTTTTCTGTATACTACTGTGTTTTTCTTCTGCAGCCAGTGTGCTGAACTGTCTTTTATAATTTAATGTGTAGTTGTTTGTCACTAGTTTTCCCCTGCATTGGTAGCAGAAAAATCCACAGCTTTTAAAATAAAAGTTAAAAGCCTCAGCTTAAAATTGTGCAACGTCACATTGAACATCCTGTACCCAGGACACTGTAATCTGAGTGATGCTTGCTTCCTCTTTAATACCATTAGAGAGAACAGTTCCAATCACCAGGGTGGTATTTCTTTTGTGAGTATGGGGCATTACTTCTCTATCATATACCTTTTACAAAATTGGGAAGTGTCATGAAAACTATTCTATTTTAATTTAAACATTTGTCATTATTTAAATGAATGCTCCCACTGTCCCTCTAACTCACACATGGAATGAGAGAACAGGGCAAAGCAATGCAAAACTTGTCATTCAATGAACTTCGGCATTTATAAAATTTATAATACAGCAATTTCCACTTGTCTTTATAACTCAAAAATGTAATCATAGTGACTCCACAGATTGGAGTGCAGCTGAACAAATGAGCTATGCTGGAGCTACTCCTTTATAGTAACAAACAGCTGAGCTTACATTGAAGTCTCATTGAAGTCAGTCCTTACAGATAGAATTAGACATGCAGTTTAAGAAAACCACACACTCACCATAAAAAGCATGTGTGGGTATCACAGGCCCCTGCAATTACGTTTGGGTGTTTGGGAAAGCTGTCATAGCTGTAGACCTCATCTCAGGTGTGTACATTTGATGCGTACATTTGATGTATATGCGTATCTTCAAGTTTTGATTGGGTGTTTGTCACTAGGAAAAATTGCATTACAGATCCTTCCATTGATAATCTAACAAATTATCTAAAAGAAGGGAAATGAATCAAATGTGTGTATGCAATAGCAGTAAAATTTTAAAAAAAGAGTTTCCTGTGGATGCAGCTTGTGTTAAAGAGATGGTTTATATGGCATTGCATATTCCATTGATGATAAATAAAACCTCTGATTACAGTAGAGGCACACTCTTTTTGGACCTTTGTTGTCTTTCCTACACATTTTAGCACAGAACTACTCTTCACCGGAAGAATCAAGCTCCATTACTTCCCTGAAAGACATTACATATATCTAGAGAGAATGCCTTTAACATTACTTAACCAGACATTTCCTGAGGGCAGGAAGGCACTGCAGAGGGATCTGGACAGGCTGGATCGTGTGCTGAGGCCAGTGCTGTGAGGCTCACCAAAGCCAAGTTCTGGATCCTGCCCTTGGGTCACAACAACCCCAGGCAGTGCCACAGGCTGGGGCAGAGTGACTGCAAAGCTGCCCACAGGAAAAGGACCTGGGGGTGCTGGTGACAGCAGCAGGACATGAGCCAGGGTGTGCCCAGGTGGCCAAGAAGGCCAATGGCATCCTGGCCTGTACCAGCAACAGTGTGGCCAGCAGGACCAGGGCAGGGATTGTCCCCCTGTACTCGGCACTCAAGTTGTGAGGCCACAACGAATCGTGTGTTGTTTTGGTCCCCTCACTCCAAGAAAGACTCTGAGATGCTGGAGGGTGTCCAGAGAAAGGCTACTAAGCTGATGAAGGGTCTGGAGCACAAGTCCTGTGAGGAACAGCTGATGGAATTGAGGTTGTTTAGCCTGGAGAAAAGGAGGCTCAGGTGTGACCTTATCACTCTCTACAGCTCCCTGAAAGGAGGGTGTAGCCAGGTGGGGGTTGGCCTCTTCTCCCAGACAACAAGTGACAGGACAAGAGCAAAAGGCCCCAAGCTGTGCCAGGGGAGGTTCAGCCTGGACATCAGTAAGAATTTCTTCAGTGAAAGGGTGGTCAGGCATTGGAATGGACTGTGCAGGGAGGAACACCATTCCTGAAGGTGTTCAAGAAACAGCTGGACATGACACTTAGGGCCATGGGTTACTTGACAAGGTGATAATCAGTCAGAGGTTGGAGTTGATGATCTTGGAGGTCTTTTTCAATCTAAATGATTCTGTGATGTGTTTTTTTTAAGTCTGAATGAAGTAGCCATTCTGGTAAATGCCAAGTTTTGCTGGTACAAGTGCATCTATACTCTAAATGCTTTTTTAATAATTATTAGTGTTATCTGTATTGGCAGATTTTTTTCTTGTACTGCCATGGTCAGTGATGGAGGAGAGAAGGAATTTAGCTTGTGCTAAGAGGTTTCTGAAATGAAATCCTTTCTTTGGAGTGAAATGTGACAGCTATGTCCATTTTCTGTCCAAAAAAAAAAAAAAAAAAAAGCCATTTTAAAAGTGTCTCGTGCCATGAGCCTGCTGACTGTGTTGTAAAATCACCTGAACATGCCACTGAATGCCAGTAGGGGTGAAACAGCAAAATGTCTGATTTCAGCTAACAGTAGTTTTCAGTCCTGTACCTCAACTGATTCTGAAAAAGGGGCTTTTTTACAGTCAGATTTTTCTGTAGATACAGTTAAGGAAAAATGTAATTTTTGCATGTAACTTCCATTCAGTCAATATTTACAACAAGGTTAGACATCTATTTGATACTTAATTGGGATCAGCTGGTATTACAGAGCTTTTTTCTCAGGGTTACAGTAAGTAAACTTGAACAATCAGCTTTTCTTTAGGTACTGAAGGTGCTTTAGCACATACGTAGTGATTGACCCATTTGAAGTAAAAGAACTTATTATCTTATATAAGAGTAATCCTCTTTATTTTATCCCTACAAACCTACTGTCTGTGTCAGTCATAGTTATCCCTGCAATGCTGCCATGGTATGTCCATCTTTATATGTTATGGGTAGGTCTTGTGCATATATTTGTATTTGTGCTTTTCAGTTCAGGGTTTGAATTTTTTAGAAGTTTGAATTAAAAAATATTTCTATGAACTCCACCACAATTTTTTTCCTAAACATTCCCAGGTATCTTCTCAAATTTTAGAATTTATATACATTAGTTCCTAAAATCAAGAATGCAATTGGGTCTCCAGTCTAAATGCTATAGAAGCAATACTGTTCAGAAGCAGTTACATTGTAATAAAGACTATTTGTGTCTCCAAATTTAACAGCTTTTTGCAGTAAATCTTCTTTAATTGGATTTTATATTTAAAATGCCAGTTACAAATTAATTCTGGATGAGTTTATAATCATCTCCTGATGTCAGTCATATTTTTAGAGGTGACTTAGTCATTTCACATTCTCCGCTGCTGGAGTGTCACTGTTCTCTCCATGGACGAGTAGAGAAACGACACTAAGTCCAGGCTCAGGGATAAATGGAAGCGCTTTAATGATCTCTTAAAAGGCTTTTGTATGTTAGTTCGCAAAAGCATAATAAGGTAATTGGTTTTTTGTCATCCACCCCCTAAGGGGATTGGTAAAGTTCTAAGACACTCATCTTTGAGTGTATTTCTAGTTTGAACTATAACAATTCTGCAAAACAACTTGCAGGTGCAAGTTTACAAAACTGTAACAGTTTTAAGTTACTTGTACGGGAAAAATAAAACTCTCACAAAATGCTGCAGAGAGCTGGAAAATTTCTCTGCTAAAGCTTTTTTAACATCCATACTGGAGTCCACGCAGCATGCTTCAGATGCCTGTGGCAGGGGTCATAGTTACCCTCCAGAGTGTTGCCACACGTAGTGCACAGTCTGCATTACCACCCATGGCACTTTGCTCCTCACATTTTGCTCCTCATGCACTTTCAGGCTGCTGCTCTTTTTTCCACAGGCAGCAGCCCTTGTGGGTAGAACAGTTAAAGGCATCTTGTTGCCACTCAGCCTGCCCGTGCTTTCGGCTCCTGGCAGCATCCTCAGGTTGCATGTGGTGCCCAGTCTGGCATGGTGGGCACAGGTAGCCTGAGTGAAAGGAGGGGGAAGGGGCAGGGCAACAGATGCTCTTGGCTTTCTGCCCATATCTTGAAATTATGGACACAGCACCTGGAACATGCACATTCCTTGTGCTGTCCTACAGCATTATCACTGTGTGTCTGACAGTGCTTCGGAACTAGTTTGCTTTAATATAATCTGTTTTTTGGGGTTTCTTTTAAGAGATCGCATGAATTACTAAAGTAAGAGAAATAAATTAATCCCCCTTTTATCAGCTGTTCTAAGGATCTTGCTTCCTTGATCTCAGAGACTAGATTTTCTTTTTAAGATCTTATATGTAAAGTAAATTAAAATACATCAGACAAATAGTAACCTTCTTTTTATATTGCATTGTTCAAGTTGTATAACTTGAACTTCTCCTTTTGTATTTTCTTTCCTCTCTTTCTCTAGCACCATATTATTTTGCAAGTATCTCACAAGTTCAAGGGAATTCTACTGTGCTAACTGCAAAAAGACTAGCAAAAATAAGTGTATAATTTTATGATCTGAATTCGGTCCCTCTTACTATTTTTGTGATATATTCTGCCTTTGCTACCTGTGGGTGTAGCAATCTGGAAGTGTCCTTGCAGAATGGCTTAGACCCTCAGTAAGTTTTCTCCAGCTATAAGGTAGGAGTACAGCAAAAGCAGTGGACCTTATTCTGAATACTGTCTTTGATCATAACTTCTAATGAGTTAATGAGGGGAATAAAGATCAACTGCAGTGACTTAGCCAGCAATTTTTTTTTTTTTTTTGCTGAACAAGGTTCTTGAAGAATTTTTATTGTACACCCAATAAAATGAGTTCATGATAAAGGCATTTCAATCACTTTGTTGGAGAACACTGGAAACAAACAGCTGAATGTTGGGGTGGCCAGAGTCCAACCATTACTTAAATATAGTAAATTTTTCTTTCTGTTATATTTCCCCATTTTGCATATTGCTTCTTAACCTCACTGGTGGGAGAATAAAAACAAATTAGTAACACAACCAAAAAATATCTCAAGCTGTGTTTTTTGAACTATGTGATCAAAATTTTTAGAAATCCTGTATGTTTTAGTTTTAAAGAAATAAATAATTATTTAGAACAATACATTTCTGCTACATATGCTCCAAGTTATATACTTTATACAGCAGAAAAATCTGTTATTTTCTGAGTTTGGTGACAGTCTTGTGGACCAAAATGGAAACTTAGCAACTTAATTATGAATTTGAAAATTAATTTTTAAGCATACGTAAGATCACTCTTGTGGTTCACATTCATCTGCCTTTGTATTAGCATAAGCTTTTTTACAAAATGATCAATAAAGAGTTAGACCCCTTTCACAAATAACATTATGGGAATACACTGTTGAAGCCTAGGCTTGATGGGAAATCAAAGGAGTGGGAAAGAAGGCTACTGACAGAGACACAGGATCCTGTTCAGGCTGGTGGAGACCTGGGTCAGTCTCCAGCCCCTGCCCAAAGCTCTGCTGTGGGGTCAGAGCAGATTGCTCAGGGCTTCACCCAGTCAGAACACGAAACCTCAAAATGTGCAGACCCTGCTCCACTGCTGGACTGTCCTCATGGGCCCAGCTCTACTTATCTCCAGCCTGAGCCTCTCGCCCTCCTGCTGTGGATGCACTGCTGTTAAGAGCCTGTCTGCATCTCCTCCATCCCCTCCTGTTATTGCTGGGGGTACCGGTAAGAATAGTATGTTTCATTGCCTTGCTCTCTGGTCTTTGGGCTCCAGCATCTGTGTTAATTTCTCTCACCATTACCTACATCAGTCTTACTTGAATTCAGAACCCTATCAGTGTAAAGCAAACACTGAATTCATGAAATCTACACAGATTTACGTTTGGTCATAGGTAAGCCAGCCTAGTAGATAAATCAGGAGCTATTGACTTCCCTTATTCAGGAGTGCAGTTACTTATGAGCTATCTTCTTAAAGATACTCCAATGAAGTACTTCAAGGCAGTAACAAAAAAGAAGACGGCAAAGGGTCTTTATCCCAGGTGTCTTTAAAGAGGCATGTCAAATGTGGGAGATGTACATTTGCGCTGTACTGCTGCCATTGCCCTCACAGTGACCAAAGGAGCAGGGTCAGTAAGGTGAAGCTGGAGTGGAAGGAGTATGCCCTCCAGCATTTTGCCATCCTGGTTAAAATGAGTTGTGTAACTGTCTTCACAGGTACCTCATTAAAATGTGATAATTAAAAATATATTCCATCTTGGAACCTATCAGAGTAGGTATTCTATTATGCTCTTAAGCATAATCACTTTCTAAGCTGCTTGCAGTCTCACTAGGCTTTTGGCTTTGTGCCTTCAATTGGTTTGGAAGCAAGTTTATTTCAGAGATCCCCAGCACAAGCTAAGTGCCTGCATGTAGTTGTTGTTAGCTGCAATTGCTGAGAAATAACTCTAGAAGAAAAGCCCAGCCGGGCGAACAAAGGAAATGTTATCTGTCACATTGTACAGTATTTGTGGTATGTGTTTGCTGCAGAAAGTGCACTCGGTGCATTTTTGTGTGTGACATTGTGCTAGCGAGCAAGTTAAATGATAGCCAATCTCTGCCTACAACTGCAGCTTGGAATTAAGCAAGGAAATTCATTACCATTTCCAAGAAATCATTGACATTTGATTATGCAAGAGTACAAGCCTCTGTCTGAAATTGCAACCAAACTGTGTTTCATCAAACTTTTGGTTTGCAAGTGGTAGAGGAAGGTCTCTACAATGTTAAAGCTCACTTAAACAAGCAAGTGCATCTGCCTTACTAGAAATTCTGTGGGAAGAGTACTGGGAAGTGGAGTTTTTCACTACACTGTTTTGCCCTGTACATTGCTGAGTTCAAGCCTAGTAAGCATATAAACAAGTCTCCAGAAAAAAAAAAATTGCAATTTACTGAAACTAAGAAATCAGTCTTCATGCATTAGATCTAACGGTAACCCTGAGTAAAAGGCAGAGAAGAAATGAACTTTGGAATGAGAATTGAACATCAGTAAAAAAACCCCCAAACTCTGTGAAAGGTGTAATCTGACTGTGGAAGAACTTAATTGAAATCCTGGAGATTTTTGAAAAAAATTAATCTTTGTGCATAGAATGCAATAGTAGTAACTTGAGTAAAAGGAAAAAACCAAGTTTTGAAATCAGAGCTGAAGTTCTAATATCCTTGTTTGTGATTGCACTAGAAATTAATTCAAAACCTAGATAATTATTTGCTGCCACATTCCAGAGAATTAACTGTTCTGACTTGATCTCTCTTGTTGGAATAACTTACAGAGAGAAAGTAGATTTTGAGACATCCAGGGCCCAAGTCATTCTACTTCTGTGATTTGTAGCATATCACAAAGTGTGGTCTTCAAGTTGCAGTGCAGAGTGAACAGAACTTAGTATTAACTGTCCTGTTACAGCAAACTCTGAGGTCAGATTTGGAGGAAGAATTAAAAAACATCTGGTCCCCTCACCTTAGGAGAATTGGTGTCCAGTTCTACCCAGGTCTGTTAGGTTGGGCAGACCTATCTCTGCACAATCTTAAGACAGTCTACTGACCATCTTGCTGCATCCTCAGCTAATAATGTATTTTTTGAATGCTACCCTTTGGCAGAGGTTTGTAGCATTATTCGTTGACTGCTAGGAATGGGTTGACTCAGTGTAATTTTTGCACAGCTTTCAGGATGCTGAGAAGTATGTAGAAGCAAAACAAACAGTAAACTATGGTTGGGGGACAGAGGGAGTGCAAAGGCTTTCATTCTGTTTGCTTCAAAATCATTCTTTTGTAATCTCTTCAAACCAGATTGGCAGACTCATTTAAAAGTTAATCACATTTAGAATTTCTTAAACTAGAAATACTCTTCTTAACACTTTTTCTTCTTTTAATAAACTGGTGAAGCATGCTAAAATTCAATTAAAAGAACAGTTCTGTTCTGTCAGCAATTTAGGGAAAATGTGAGAAAATACAGTTCTATAATACTAAGAAATTATTCCTGGGTGCTTGGTGTAAGCCCAGTTTGTGCAAATATGACTCTATTAGAAACACTAAATGACAGCTGGGGATGGCAATGGCTTCAACCAGTGTAGATTCTGCAAGGTCCAGCTAATATAAAGTGCTTCCTGAGGTATATGCTAATGATATGTGCAAGATGGGTTGAATGTTAGCACAAAAAGGGCTCCTTCTGCCTGCAGCTGTTTCTTCCACTATTCTTTCCAAATGCTTTGGAGCCCTGTTATTATTCAGGCGTTGCATTTTCCAGAATTCTGGCAGAATTTAAACTTTCCCAGAATATTTTACCACTTTATCTTTGCTATTCTTGGCTTGCACTTTATTCTGCTGCTGTTTATACTTGCACTACCAATGTTCGGTTGTTTTTTTTTTTTTTACACTGGGATAGAAGACATTTCAGTTAAAAACTGTTACTGTTACATGTAGCTGTAGCATTCTGACAAAATTTGTTTCTAATTAGGTGAAAATGAAATCCTTGAAACTCTTTACAATATTGCAAGCAAGAACAAGATATGGCGGTCCTATATAGGAATGGGTTATTACAACTGCTCAGTGCCTCAGCCCATCGCACGCAACTTGTTGGAGAATGCAGGATGGTAATGTACCACATTTTATTGTTAAATGTATATGTATAAGTACACGTTTTAAGTTTGTCCCACAAACCTATTCTTTTTTTTTTCTAAGGCTTTCATATATTTGGTAATGATGTGTATCCTACTGTGTAGGAACTGTGCTCATGCTAAAGCTAGAAATTTACTTTAGAACATAGTTTTTTCTGTAAAATATGCCAATGATTTTGTGACTTCTATTTACAGCTCCTATATATTATGAACTAATACAAGATTACATGTTTGCTTTAAGGAAGTATACAGACTTACCTCCTAAATGAAAGTAATTCTTTCCTAACTTCTGCCTAAATTAAAAACAGTTCCCTCCTCCACTGGTGTATGCAATTTGGGTGGAGAGTAGTTAAATACTATGCAATACAACAATCATGATTTTCTGATGAGGAAGTAAGAAATTTTGAAAATTCTAAAGGCTATTCTCTTAGTATCTTTTTTTTT
>VZRS01008673.1:0-54933 GCA_013398055.1 Ifrita kowaldi | reverse complement strand
TTTTTTTTTTTTTTTTGACCAGAGACCTTCAAGGGTTTGAATATTTATCCACAAAATGAATTCCTGTCTTGTCTGATCAAATAATTCTCTGGTGAAGAGCAGTGATAATTAACTATAATAGTAAGATAATACATTTATGAAAAGGCTGAGAATATTGTACTTGGTTCTGATGATCCAGCTGACATTTCAGTTTCTAAAGAACTGTAAGTCAGAAATTGTGCAACAGGAAAAGCTAAATTTCATGTGGAGTCTCAGTTTCCAACAGACTGAATGCCACTGGTACCTGGCATTTTGTCATTTAGTTTACAAGTTCCCCTATCACTAGTTAGTAAGATCCTTCTTTTATACTGTATTAAAATGGTAAGTGTCATCTTTATTATTGGGTAATTTTTATTTTAGTAAAATCAGTATTTAAAAGTTTTATAGATACTAAAAAAACCCGCCCAAACATGAAAAAACTCCGCAATCAACCAGAGGATCATATTACTCAGTGCAAAAAGTCATTGTTACTTATATTTTATGTATTTTTATACTTTGGGTTGCCATAAATGGGTCTACCTATCAGTAGACCTCTAAGTCTTATTTATTTTTAGATTTATTGGCTCTGTTTGCATCACTGGTGGAAAAGTTGAATTGTTTGGAGTCAAGGAATCTGTGAAGTATATCTATACAAAGTTTTATTTGGCCTTATCCTCATTCACTTTTTGCAACATATACAATCTAAATATTTCAGTACAGTACCAGGAAACAAATGATCAGTTGATAGAGGCAAAAATAAGAACAGTTAGAAAGTAAGTGGAACAAAATGAACTGCAGCTTTTCACTATATAACTTTTCAATCCTAAAAAGTTATATAGTGTTAATGAAACAACTGAGAGAGTCTGTCTAGAAATCTGATCTTGCACTGTCCAGTGAAGTCAAACTAGATGGCTAAAAGCTAAACTATTAGGTGGCTAAAGTGAAGGCTGAAGTGTTTGCTGCATAGAAAGTATATGTGTGTGTGTGTGCGTGTGTGCTAAAGCAACTACACAGGCTTTATGGAAACTGTTTAAGAAATCAGACTTCTCCTTATTACATCTGCTGAGTGTGTAACACTTCCCATGCTGACACACTTCACATTGCAGCTCCAAGGGAAATGCTGCCAGCTCAGGCTTATTGCTTCTCATCTTTTCTGTCTCCCTTACACAACTTGTTTCTCTTTGCTTGGCATTTGTTAGAGCAACTAAAAGCCTCCAAAGTTCAACTTACTTGATTCCTTTGCCCTCAGATGTTAAATATGTAAGAATACACACCTGTACCAAGGATGCCTGCAGTCTTCACATCTCTAGTGTAAATTATGAAACTTGTTAGTTAGTAACACTCAAAATATAATGAAAGCATTACATTCTGAAAATAGCTACATACTCTGCAATAATTACTTTTAGAGTGTTTGCTTTTAAATTACTTTTAAAAGTTACTTACTGTATAGTATAGATTCAGGCAGAACACGGAATACAGACTAAAGCCAGATATTTTATTTGAAGAAACTGTGGAGAAGTAGAATAACTTAAAAGATATAGATGCTTAGAGAATGCCAAAAAACCCTTTTAAAAGAAGTGTTTAACTAAGTGTTCTTAAGTTATAATAGGTGTCTTCATTTGTAGAACTTTTAAGCTTCATACACTGTAGTTTGTGGCAGTACTGGAATTCAAGACTTCTTGGTTGATTTTTTTCCATCTTTCTGAAATTGACTGGGTTTGGTTCAACCGTGTTCACCACTCAAAACCATAACATCAAAATCATAAGGCTTTGTTAATTCTGTTTTGTAATATAGTGTACTTTCCCAAATATGTGCAGTAGGATTTCTCTAATGCATTTCAATTAATCTCAATGTTTTAATTCTTGTTAGTTTAATTCTAGTTCCTTCCTCAAGTTAAAATACAAAAAACAGCCCTTAGATGAGATAAAGTGAGAAAGCACAACTGTAAAACTTTAGGTACAAAGAAGTTTCTTCTACTAATCAAGAAAAGTCATTACTTGTGCAAAGGCATTTGGAGTAATTCTTTTTATTGGTGAGAACTGAGAGGGCACAGGGACCATACAGAAAACAAATCTCAATTCTCCCAGACTGAAAGTTTATCTGGCAAACCGAACACAGGGTTTAGCTGCTGTGGAGAAAAAAACCCTACTATTGCGATTAGCAAGGTTGCATGCAGCCTGGGACATGGTCTCTGTGAACTATGCAGTCATATGATGATAATTAGTTTAGTTCTAGAATTGGCCAAAAATGAGAAAAAACTTACAGGTTTTGGGGAAATCATCAATATTTATGTGCTCAATATATAGCTATTGCTTTCTGTTACTGTACTGAATAGTGTATGTGAGTAATTTGAGCAGATGTATAATTTAATTAGCCAGTAAATACATTAGCATTATATATTACACTTTGAGTTTGCATATTAAGTATGTCCTTCTTCTTGCTCTTGCATTCTCTTCAGGACATTTTTCCTAGTTTGTCTCTCACATTACTATTTTGTTGCTCCTCTCACCTTGCTTGATACCAAGTTCTTCAGCTTGTTTTTTAAAAATCTTTGGTTTTTACCTTCTATTGATTTTACATGACTTGAGCTTCCAAATGCTTTAGTCTTTCTGGAAAGCTTATACCTTCAGTCCATTTTTCAAAAGTCTAAGATTTACTACTGCCCTTTTAGGGAAGCAAACTGCTGTTTTCTTCCATTGCTAGAAAACAGAGGCCACAGGTGTCCCCACTTACCACTTGTTTCTGGCTGCTACTCTAAATTCAATCTGGCGTAAAGTCTGTCCTGAACTACTGTGGAATCCAGTGCCCAAATTTCCAGTAGTGAGAGGAGAGTCTGACCTCTGTTTTTGCCTTTCATCCCTCGACCCATGCTGCTTTGTTTTCTGGACTGTTGTAATAGAGAGTTTCCCTTAGATTCTTGTGTTTTTGAAGGAGTTCCTTATATTGCTGCTACTGTTTTGTTCGCCAAATGACAACAGATATGACTTATATCAATCTGACTTCCCTCCACTGGAAACTGTCATTTCACAAGAAGTTGCATATTTCTGAGAAATATGATTCTGTGAAATGCCAAGTACCTTTCCTCCTAGAAGGGTGGAAACGACTTTACAAGTAAAGGGCTTCAGAAACAGTGTTGAAAAATCGTGGCAATACCTAGATATGATTGAACAAAACATACTCAACAAAAACATTCAACTTCTTTGAATATTGTGACTTGATTTAATTCTTCCACACTCAGCATCTACTTACTCTGTCCCTTCTCCATAACGCCTTCACATCTCTGTTTTAAAAGTAAGTTCTCTTTTCAAAACGGAGAAACAGAATTCTTGTCCTGTAAAAAGCCAAGTCAATACCAGAAGATAAAAATTAAGGCATTTAAAAATAACTGTTTTCTAACAAATTTCCATATCAATGAATTACACTTTACTATTTCTTTTTTCTGTGACATAGTTCAGTTATATACTGTCATAATTTTGTTACACATTTATTTTCCTAGACCTAAACTCAGAACTTTTTTCTTACAGGGTTACCCAGTATACTCCTTACCAGCCTGAGGTGTCCCAGGGCAGACTGGAGAGCCTCCTAAATTACCAGACTATGGTGTGTGATATCACAGGAATGGATGTGGCTAATGCATCTTTGCTGGATGAAGGGACAGCTGCTGCAGAAGCCATGCAGCTATGTCACAGGTACTGTGTTTAAATGTGTGGTTAAATCACAGCAGAAAATAATGTGGGAATTTGAAGGCATCTACCCATGTGTAGGCAATGAGCTGAAGTTGAGTGTGGCCTTCTTGGTGTGAGCAGATCACTGAACAACTAGAGTCCATGTTGCCATGCCCCCAGAGAAGTTCCTAGTGTTGGTGTAAATGTTTAACTCGGACATATAAGACCTTCCGAAACCTAAGGACCTAGAGAAAGGACTGGAGAAATTCTAGATGAAGGAAGACTTACTCTTGTTGGAGGAGGGTCAGGCTACAGAGCACTTAAGCAAACTGGACTTACCCAGGTCCTGATGTGCTGCTGATGTGGCTGCTGAGGGAGCCTCCTGATATCAGTACGAGGCTGCCCTTGATTGCCTCTGAACAGCCACAGTGGCTGGGAGAGGTGCCTCAGCAAGGGAGCAAAGCAAATGACACTCCTGTCTCCAGGAAGGGCAAGAATGGAGATGCAGGGAACTACCAGCCAGTCAGCCTCACCTCAATGCCTCAGTGATGACGGAACAACTGCTAGCCCCGGAAACCATTTCCAGACATGTAAAGGACAAGAGGGGATAAGGGGTCACGAGCATGAATTAACACAGGGGCAGGTCATGTTTGACCAGCCTGATGACTTTCTACAGTTGAGTGGCTGACTTGGGAGGGGAAAGCAGTGGGTCTCCCTTAAATCTCCACAGAGAAACCAAAAATTATGGGCTGGATGAGGTCGAGTGAGATTGATGAAAAACTGCCTGAATGTTGGCCCAGAGGGTGCTGGTCAGTGACATGAACTCTAGGTGGAGGACAGTTATTATACCCCAGGGGCAACACTGGGTCCAATTGAGGATGTGCATGATGGGGCAGACTGTATCCTCAGCGAACTTGCTGATGATCCAAAACTTGGAGGATCAGTGGATAGACCAGTGGGTCACGGGGCCTTCCAGAGGGACTAGGACAGGCTGGAGAAAATGGGCTGACAGGAACCGTGTGAAGGTCAACAAGGGGAAGTGCAAAGTCCTGCACCTGGGGAGAAGCAAGGCCAGGCATATGGGGTGCATAACAGGGGCTGGCAGGCTGGAAAGTAGCTTTACTGGAAAGGTCTTTGGGGGGTTTCAGTGACACCAGGTTGAATACAATCAGGCAGCGTGTACTTCCTTGTGGCCAATAGGCTGACAGTCTCCTGGGCTGCACTGGGAGGAGGAGTTCTGCCAGGAGGCCAGGGAGGGATCCCTCCCTCTCACCCTGGTGAGTCCCCATCCCCCAGTGCTGTGTCCACCTCTGGGCTCCCCAGCACAACAGAGACATGGACATACTGGAAGGAGTCTAGCTGCCCTGCCTACAGCACCCGCCCAGCTACTGGCACCCAGACACACACCTGCTCCCACTGATACCAGCACAGATATGAGGGCCCATATTGGTTGGTGTGCTGCTCCGGTTGCTGGCACTGAAGTCCACTCACTCTGGTCACTTCAGCTGCTGCACTATGGAGATGTGGATCCTTCGTGGTCTGACTGCAGTGGCACTCAGCCAGCCACACACACACACACACACACAATACAGAATCTCTTTACCCATGCAAGGAATCAGAAAGTCATTTAAAAAGACGAGAGGACTGACTTCACTAGTTAGGTGCAAGTGCTTCAGCAACCAACTATTTATATGTGACTGTCCCAGTTTATCTCCTTTCTCCTCTATTTTGTTACGCTTGCCGCTCACAGAATCACTTAGCTGTATTATTTTCCCCCTAAACATCTCATAATAAGAGATGTTTGCAATCCCCAAATGGTCTTCTCATGCATGCCATAATGTCTACTTGCCAAGTGGGGGATGGCACCCAGACAGCGTGCCTGTTTGGGTTAATTAATTAACTACAGTTCCCACCTGCCAGGTGGTCTCTGCTACTCTGCACTTGTGGAGATGAGTCTCTGTTGGGCTGATTTTCCCTGGGGAGCAGCAGGAACAGGGTGTTATTTGGGCTCCTCCACTTGCCACTGCCTCTCTGCAGGGGGTGCAGAGGACCTTTTATCACATAATCTAACACACTGTGGCCCGAGTCTCTTGTGTCCATGAAAGTTGAAGATGTGCATTATCTTTTTCCATTAGTGATTAAAAGAGGCTTTAAAAAATGGTGGAGTACATCTTTCTAAGTTGCTAAAAGTGAAACTCTAACTGGTGTATCCAAATGTATTTTCTTGGATGTCTGTTGTAGGGCCATGTGAAAGGGATCTGCAAATCAAATTAAGTACAAGAAATGACTGAAGGTCACTGCAGGACTGTGTATCAGGAAGGTGATTACACAGCAGAGAGTGTGTAATCATAGTTCTGTGTGTGCAAAAACAGTTTTCTAATTATTCACTAGTTTAAAGCCTCAGCATGATACAAAATTCTGCTTACCAGAGAAAACTAGGGAATGGTTTTACCAGAATCATAGAATGGTTTGGGTTGGAAGGGACCTTAAAGATCATCTAGTTCTATCCCCACTGCTGTGGGCACAGATCCATCTTCTTCATCTCCCTTTACCTACTTGGATGGCTCATGTTCTTTTATCCAGGGCAACACTGAAAAATCTGTATTAAAGACCACAGTTGTATTCCTTTAAAGAAGTATGTGTGTGTGGAGCCATTCCCATGGCTTTTGAAATTACCTGCCTGTTCTCTTTCATAATCTGTTTAAATTTTTGTCATGTATGAATCTCATTTGAGTGCCTGAAATGATCTTTCTTAATGGAAATGTGACAGAAATGTCATTTAATCTTACACATAATCTGGTTATAATAACCAATATTTTCAACTGCCTTTTTACATAGGAAAACCCACTTCTAGAAAATAAGCTAATTTTATTTCCAAGGGAAACAATATATTATTGATATGTAAGCCTTCTTTTTCTTTTTTTGACAGACACAACAAAAGGAGAAAATTCTATGTAGATGCCCGATGCCACCCTCAAACTATAGCAGTGGTCCAAACTAGAGCAAAGTAATGTTTTCCTCCATTTTCCACCATATCTTTTCCCTTACACTGAATCATTTTCCATCTGTGCCTTTTTGCCATATACCTAACATTTCTGGCCTGTGCTTTCTTTGCAAACTAAAAGCAGAAATCTGTTATCATTTGGCATCACTTCAAGTTCAAATACAACTGCAAAGAAATCAAAGCTGTTTAAAGAGAGACTAAACATATGATAAAAAGAAAATATTTAATTTTTCCTTTAAATTGTTGCAAAAATATATACATTTGACTGTTGAATTCAGTCTTGTCTTTTTTTTCTTTTACTAAGAAGCGTCTTAAGCATTCTCTGTTTGCTTTGCTCTGTATTTCTGATGGTGATATGGAATGCAATTCTTCTTCAGTACTATATACCATGACGTGAAACTTTCTCAACGTTTAGTGCTGCAAAGCATGTTCAACTCTCTGTATGTTAAAGAAAAGAGTCATATACAGGTCCATGAAAACATCTTATTAAGTATCATTCCACAGTTGGAAGTGGTTTGAATATTTTGCCTTCTGTATGTTTTTGTTTCCAGTTACACAGGTGTTATTACTGAGCTCAAATTACCCCACGAGATGGATTTCAGTGGAAATGATGTCAGTGGAGTGTTATTTCAGTATCCAGACACTGAAGGGAAGATCGAAGACTTCTCTGAACTTGTTGAAAGAGCTCATCAGAATGGGGTAAAGTAAATTTTATTGGTCATACAGATGCTAATCTGATGCATCAAACAGCCATATTCATAGAAACTAAGTGTTAATCAGTCACCATCTCACCTACATGCGATTGATAACCATAACAACCATTGAACTTCAGCTCTGTGCAAGTCATGTGGAACTGTTTGAAACTAAATTTAAAAACCTACCTCCCACATAAACACCATTCCTTCAGAAGAGAGGCTGACTGCTTTGTGCATTTCTGTTCTCAGGCTCTCGCCTGCTGTGCTACTGACCTTCTGGCGCTCTGTATTCTGAAGCCTCCCGGAGACTTTGGGGCAGACGTTGTCCTGGGTAATTCCCAGAGGTTTGGCGTCCCACTGTGCTATGGGGGACCCCACGCAGCTTTCTTTGCTGTCAAGGAAAATCTAGTGAGAATGATGCCGGGCAGAATGGTGGGTGTCACAAGGTAAGGGCTCCCTCTGCCATTAAGTGAAGGTTGAAATCATAGTGTGTTGGAATCCTTAAGGTTGGAAAGGAACTTCAAGATCATAAAGTCCAGCTGTCAACCTACCACAAAGTTCGCCACTAAACCATGTTCTCTAGTGCCATATCCACACATCTTTTGAACACTTCCAGGGCTGGTGATGCCATCACTTCCCTGGGCAGCCTGTTCCAGTGCTTTAGAACCCTTTCTTTGAAAAACTTTTACCTAATATCCAATCTGAAGTCTCCCCTCAGAGATCTTAGTAATACATAAAAAACCATAAAAGAACACACTATGACTATCTTGTGCAGCCTTTGTGAACAACAGCTGACCATGGTGTTGTACCGAGCACCCTTTTCTCTTGAAAACTGTGAGAATAAAAGTTGCCTTTGGTTTTGAGGAAGCAAGCTTCAAGAATTCCATTTGTGTGGAACTGTCTATAGTGCTTGTGGCAATGTGGGATGAAGAGATAACCAAAAGCAGAGTCATTGTGATGGCAGGAGGCTTTGCAAGCTAACTTACTCCACTTATTCTGTACTGTTAGACCTTTGTCATTGAATCTTACAAAACATAAATGGCAAGAAGTAGAAAATTCAGCGAACCTCCAAAATAATCTAGAAGGAACTTAATCTAGTTCAAATTTTAGTCATGCTTAAACAAAGCAGAGAAATAGTATGTAAAATCTTGCCTCTAATAGTTGCTCTTGGTGATGTACTGTGTATTTTGACAAGAGGTCTAACTAGTAATAATTGAAATGCGAAGTAACTGTCACTAGGAAGACTGCGTATCTGCGGCACAAAAGCTATCCAGAAGTACTTCAGTAACCAAAATAACTAAAACATTCACAGTTATCAATAAGTTTAGGAATATTTAATTTATATTATTATTCAGTTAAAGTAATTGCAATAATCTGTGTCATTTTAAGGCAAATACCAAATTCTCCTGTAGTATGCTTAGAAATTTCACTGTGTGCTCTGCCTGACCAGCCACGATACAAACAGAAAACTAGAAGTGCTTTAGTCTTGCTCTGTTTGGTATTGCAACTGTCCCAACTTCTGCTTTGTTCTCTCCAGCACCCTTCTGTCTCTGAGGATAACTAGTTTCAGGTTAGCATGCATAAAGCCCTATGTCACAAATAACTGTAATTTTCATTTGTCACTTAGAGATGCAAGTGGAAAGGAAGTGTACCGGCTTGCTTTGCAAACACGAGAGCAGCATATCAGGAGGGACAAAGCTACCAGCAACATCTGCACAGCACAGGTAACTTATGCTTTATTTTCAGTGGTGGAAAGGAACAAGTTGAACAATGAGTTAGCTTTACTTTTGAGAGATTTTAGTAGAAAAATGAAGGACATAGATATATTCTGGTCTTTGTGCATTTGTTTTGAGTCCTTTGAATAATGGGTCTGCTTGAAAAGAGAGTATTCCTCCTAAGAATGTAGTCCTCAATTCTTGCAGTGTCATGAATCTGTCTGTCTTGTAGCAGGAACACCACTGAGTAGTGCTGTGTTTGTTATAAACGAGACAAAGCTCTTAATAAAATAGAAGGGAATTGCAATAGTCTGAAATTTCCCACTCAAGGCAGAAGAAATAAATTTTTAAATTCTAAAACTAATTACTCAAATTGTCACAACTTGTATTTATGTCTATGTGATTTGATGCAAGAATGTTACATCACCAAGGAGGTATCTTTACAGGAAAATACCATGATTAAGTAAATAAGTATCCAGAATAGTTATCTTCAGCATACCGCCACAGATCTCCAGACAGACAGGGTCATAACTTTTTTTGCTCCTATCATTGCCTTCCTCCTGCTCTTAATGTTGTGCCAGATTTTGACGAGAGATTGTTATTATTACTGACACAAGTTTAATTACTTAGTATTCAGGAGATACTCTATATCAAGCTTGACTTGAAAGTGTATTCAAGTGTCTTTGTTGCGATAGCTCAATTTAAGTACATGTTAATCCCTAAAACAGTTACATTTCAAAGGGCATTGAATTCATTATCAGTGCTTACAGTTTCATAAAAGCATTTTGTCTTTCCCTCCTTTTATTTTGTAGGCAACACATTATCAGCTATAACATCAGCTAAGGATACCTGGTTGTCTCTGGGTGCCAAAGAAATATTTCACTAAACTTATATGAAGTAGTTTTTGCTAACAATAACAATGTCCTAAACTGTGTTTGGATTCTAGGCTCTTCTGGCTAATATGTCAGCCATGTTTGGTATATACCATGGATCTGATGGACTAAGGCATATTGCAAAACGAGTACACAATGCTACTCTAATCTTGGCTGAAGGTGCGTGCTTAATGTTTACAGAATCTGTTCCAAAATCCTTACCCCTTAAATAACACAACTTGAACAAACTTACAGGGCAGCGGCAGGGGTGTCCATCTGATGTGTGTTCTCTCAACTTGGGAGAGACCATTTTAATATAAAATATACAGCTGACGTTTTTTTGTGTAGTTCTGATAATGACATCCAAGAATTAGATGTCTGTGATAAGAACTTGCAGGCATTACCTCTGTTTCCTTGGGAAACTAACAGAAGTCTCCAGAGTGAGTCTCCAGATGATAGCGTTGAACTGCTGTTTGCCAGCTTCTACTTCTTTTGATGGACCATCCTAGTTTACACACAGAAATCTGCACAGAGTATTAATAACATAGCAAAGGAAGGTAATAAATGATATTAAAGCAATAGAAACATTTCAGTTAAACTGGGTGGAGTATCATACCTGCTACAAACATTGAAATTCCAAAGCTTAACAGCTAAAGAAAAGCACAGAATCTGTAGCAGAAATTAATGATTGCATCTGGACTACATGGTCTGGTAGTTTTTTTTCATTGATATGTCTATCGCTGCTGTCAGAAAGAGTTATACAAAACTGGAATGTTTAGAATTAAGGGATTATTGTAAGAAACATCCATACTTTATTTGCCAGTTTAGCCAGAAGACCTCTTGCTACTGCAAAAACCCCTAAACTGTGTTATGGCAAGCTCTGTGACAGTAAATATCCATTAATATCTCTCCAATCTTATTATTTTGTCCTTACTGCATTCATATACCAATTCTGCTACTGTATATAGGACAGATTTGATGTATCAGAATGGCTTTCCCTAGACTCAGGCTGCATTATTAATTAGGTTCGAATATGATTTAGTTGCATTTCACACACAGTGACATTTCACTAAAAAGCTGGTGATTTTGCTACTCTTTACACAAGGGGCATATCTTGCTTTATTATGTAAAAGCACTTACTTATGAGAGAGATGGTATTGTTCTGCAACTACTGCCTGAGCAAACAATACAATGTGCATGTAATAGAATTAACTTACTGTTTTTTATAGGTCTCAGGCGAGCTGGTCATAAACTACATCATGATCTGTTCTTTGATACCTTGACGATCACGTGTGGATGCCCAGTCAAAGAGGTTTTGGACAGGGCAGCTCTTAGAAAGATAAATTTTCGGATTTATAGTGATGGCAGAGTAAGCAACTTTCTAACCCTTTGATAAATTCAGAAATTTTGCAGTATGACATTTTCTTCATTAAGTTTCTAATAATTACATGTGCTAAATGGAACAAAATTATTTAAGATCTTTTAATTTGCTCAGACGTATCAGTCAACGGTGAAGATAATACAAAGAATGAACTTGTTAAGTGATGCACTGAACTTCCAGAAATAATGATTGTGTTTTCATTTTATGCCTTTTAAAAAGATTATCTAATTTTTTCCTGTTAAATATGGCACTAAGGGGTAGAGTGGAGAGACTCAAAAATCTAATGATGAAATACAAGGTGACATCCAGAATTCAGGTCTTATGACAGTGTTTGAAGACAGACTGAAATTGAAACCACATTTTGGTAGGCATGAAGGAGTCTTCGCAAAGTGTAGTGTGTTCTGTAAATTGGAATGGGGGGAAGGGGTGTCACAGGAAAATGGACAATTTTCCCATTATGTAGAAAACACTTAGAAATGTTAGAAAGGAGATCATGAGTCTCAAAATTTCTGAGCCATCTGGCTTGGATAGTTTGGGAGGGTAAAGGGAGGAATTGGAAAGTGTTATATAAATCAAACAAATTTATATATCATAAATGCCTATAAATGTGTATGTTTACATATTGTTGGGTAGATTGATTTTTTTTTTTCCCCTCTTGTGTTTCTGGAAAGTTTTTCTTGGCCAAAACAAATGTACTATGTCTCTAGAGTTAACAGCTTTGAGTAATTACTAGTGCTTTTATCCACAGCTTGGAGTATCACTTGATGAAACTGTAAATGAGAAAGATCTAGATGACATATTATGGATTTTTGGTTGCGAGTCTTCTTCTGTAAGTACATAATAGGTCATGTGGGTTAAATTACCTGAATGTTTCCACAGTTTAATGAAAACCACAACTGGTCTTGTATAGTGGGTGTCTGTATGATGGCCATTTGTTAAATATTTAAGAATTTCATATCCTCTCTTAAATAAAGAGGTAGTGTTAAATAAAGGATTTATGTAATGCCATTTTCTGGTTGCAACACTTAGTTCTTTTGGTCAGCTTGGACACCTTGCATTTAGGCTATTTCTTCTTTTGTGATGGTTAGGACATGGGGTCAGTGATTTGTTTCCCACTGGAATTTTTGTTGCATGTCACTAGCATGTAGCAGCAATACCTACAAGATGAGGACTACTGAGACACCTGTACTGTTTTAATACAATGTTGTTGTCACGCTAAATATATAGAGATACATATGCTAGTAAAACTGGGGGGTTTTACCATGAAAGCTGACTAAAAAACCCTTGACTCTCTATTTCTTTGTGTCAAAGGAGCTAATTGCCGAGGGTATGGGTGAGGAAACCAAAGGCATCCTTAGCAGCCCATTTAAGAGAACTTCCAAATTCTTGACACACCAGGTTTTCAACAGGTTTGTGAAACTGCTGTATGTTTGCTGTTTTTATGGAATCTGAAATATCTCCTTTCAATACTAGCAGTGGAGTCTGTTGAGGACAGTTTTGTACCTGGATTCATACAGTGACTTGTTACTCTGAAATAAGATATTGAGTGGCATTTTTAGATATCTTTCTCGTTTTAAATGAGCAGAGTGATACTCATGGCCATTAATGTGCTGCATTGTACAACCTATTATTTGAGGACATGGTATCCTTATATTCCATATTTACTGATAGCGCTATTGAGATAATAATAAGCATTTTTAATCCATGTTGCTATTAGCAAGCTTAGAGTGCCTGTTTGGAAAGAACTCCTGAGTATATATTAATACCTGTCATCAGTCTTACTTCCCTTTTGTGTTCTTTTCCTGTGTTAGCAGCTGGTATAGCTGATCTGCTTGCCTTACCACTGTGTTTTGTGTTCTCCAGCTATCACTCTGAGACAAACATAGTGCGGTACATGAAAAGACTGGAAAACAAAGATATTTCCCTTGTTCACAGCATGATTCCTTTGGTAGGTATTTACCAAAAAGACAAAAAAATTATATACTTACCTACATGTTTATGAATTTCAATAAATACTGACGTGTGTTTGTATTTTTAGGGGTCCTGCACAATGAAACTCAACAGTTCAGCTGAACTCATGGTAAGTTGCAATAAACTGTCTGGCTTGATACCATGCATAAATAAACTATCTGGCCAGCATCATTGTAAAGGCTGCTCTTGGTCTCTTACTCCAGCTGAGTGAGGAGGCAGTTTCAGGGGTAGCTAAAGTCACCTTTTCCCTTTTCCTCTAAGGAAAAGTTCTGAAAAGCACAAGTAGGACTGCAACAACAGTAGGAGAGTGTGTGGTCTTGAAGATTCCATTTTGAAAAAAATAATGAAAATAATTTTTGGAATTAGGTATCACAGTCCTGTTCCCTCAAGTAGTGTCACGTTACCTAACTTCTGTCTGCTTTACAAATCCTAAAATCAAATCCTCAGAAGTATGGAAAGAGTCAGGTGGGACTGACAATTCATGCTTCTTTTTCAGTTTGCAATTTCTTGGGATAATCCCCTTTTCCCCAGCTAAAGAGTCTCTAGATGTCTTCATTTTTCTCCTGTTCTTTCTTGCCCGTTTACACAGCTTGCTCTTATCAAAAATCCTTGGTTGGTTCCACAGCTACCTGTCTATCGGTGTTTGAGACATACACGAGCCCCTTATCTTCTAGGCTTCTGCACCATCCCATAGCTCAAACATCAACATGGACTTGGTGATCTGTTAAGAAGGGAAAAAAGAGCAAGAGGGAAAGGGGCAAATGCATTCTATAAGCTACTTCTAAGCTTTGGGGGTAATCTTTTTATAATACCCCGAATCTTTGTATGTAATCATACAATCACCAAAATAAAGAGATAAAAGGTTAACATTAAATCAGTTAACATTAGACCCTGTTGAACCTCACACGACTGGCCTTGGCCCCATCAATCCAGCCTGTCCAGATCCCTCTGGGCCTGCCAGGAGCCTTCCAAACCTCCAGCAGATCAACGTACTTGGTATTTGATATTTAACTGACCACAAGGCAACTTCTATCCTTCCCAGAGTTTAACAACAAAGCAGAGTTGTCTGTATTTTGTTACAGCACTCTTTGTTTGTTTGTTCGTTTTGTTTTTATAGCCTATTTCATGGAGAGAATTTGCCAACATCCACCCTTTTGTTCCCCTGGATCAAGCTCAAGGGTATCAGCAGCTTTTCAAGGATTTGGAGAAGGACCTATGTGAGATTACTGGCTATGACAAAATCTCCTTCCAACCGAATAGGTAGGAACTTTTTTTCTGAGTGACACCCCTCTTTTTGCACCTTGACACATGATTCCAAAAACTTCTCTCCAAAAAAAAGTGCAAACTGAAAATGGAAGAATTTTGTAAAATCAAATTTGTCTTGAATGCAAGATTATGAAATTATTAAGTAGTTGTTTTTTTAAAAACTATGGTATCTTATTTTGTCTCATCTCTTCTAAAAGTTTTATGATTTGGTCTTTTTAATTCTTTTAATATTTCCCCCTCTATGAACTAAAAATAAAGATTTGGAATAGGAATAAGCTGTATGAGCTGCAAACCATTTAATTGTTGAAAGTGGTAGTTAGTGCACGAGGTTTGACTGAAGAATGCCTAAGATCTGCATGCTCACTGAAATTAATAAAGCAGCATTTCATGAGTACTGCTGCAGCCAGTTTATGTCCATTAGCAGTTTTGATACAAAATGAACAGCATGAACTTACTCTACACTGAGGCTGTCACTGAAAGACCTTTTATGTTTCATTGCATGCACTTTACTATGCATTTCAATATTAGTTTGCCTCTCTGTAATCAAGCACAGAGCCCTGCTAGGTGCAGAAATGCGGATCAGCTCAGTCACCTGAAGGATTTAACATCATAGTGTAAACACATAAAATGGCATAACCTTTGTCATCTACTCTTTTAATTTACATTCAGCTGTTAACTCAAACATGTCCATTTGTAGTTCACCTATGGGATGTTCTCCTTTTAATTTGCTCATACTTACCTGAAGTCATTGATAAGGGTCAGCGTTGGACAGTTTTGAAGCTCTGGCAGAGAGGTGGCACTTCCTGATGCGTGTGCTGTGTAGCAGTGTTTGTGTTCTTCTTGCAGTGGAGCCCAAGGAGAGTACGCAGGCTTGGCTGCAATCAAAGCTTATTTAAATGCCAAAGGAGAACGTCACAGAAGCGTAAGTGTCAACAACCATGCGGGCAAGAGTGTTGGGTGAGAACTGGGGAAAGAGAGTTCATTCAGCAGCTGGGACTCACCTAGAGAGCAACTAGGTTGTGTATTGTCACCTCTGATAGGCTTTGAGTATTCCCTGCTTCCTGCCTGGATCCTCAGTATTGTCTTAGAAGTTTTTACAGACAGTGAGAATCACCTGGAAAGGGTGATTGCACTGTGGCTGACTAGGGTGGACTTAACTTTCCCCATAGCAGCCACATGGTGCAGTGCTTTGTGGGTGAAGCACTGTTCAAAACAGAGGGATCTCGTGGCAAATGGTGAACAGTGTTTTCACAGTGTCAAGGCTTTCTCCTCTCTATGCCACTGCCCCGTGCTCACCCCGTCCTTTCCCAGCAAGGAGGCTGGGAGAGACACAGCCAGGACAGCTGACCCTGGCTGACCAAAGGGATGTTGATGCCACATAATGGCATGCTCAGCAACAAAAGCTCAGGAAAAGGAGGGCAAAGCAGGGAAGGTCATGCTTCTGGCATTTTAATTCCCAAGCAACCATTGCATGGGCCATGTGGCCACCCATGGGACGTAGTGAAGGAAGGAAGATTGAGATAGTGAGTTTACAATTTCATCTAACACCCTCTCACTCTTGAAAGATTGTGAACAGTTCTTCCATGTTCACAGTTGACATATCATGTGTTAATTCTGGGATTATTTATTATATCCTTATCCATCCTCATTTCCTAGTTGGATTCCAGTTATCTGTCCATCCTTCTCGAAAAAGCCATTTTATAACTTTGCTTATCTTTAAAGCTTCTGTGTACCTGTTACTTTCTTCCCTTATTCCCTTTCTGGTTTTTGATGCAGTTCCTTTCTTTCCCACCAAAGCTGTGAGGTCTTTTAGTAGCAGTAGGTTCAAAGCTAAAGATCACAGCTGTGGGTTGCTAAGATGTGTTTTCTTGTGTCATACTTTAGACCTGTCTGGCTCCAGTATACATATACTGCTTTGAATGCTGCTTCTCAGTACTGTGGGTCCTTTCCTGAACTCTGCAATCAGTTCTTTTAGCGACCTGGGGGGTTTTGTACTAACAGGATATTTGGTATTTCACTGTGTATCTCCATTATAAACCCAATTATGAGTAATTTTAAATGCTAGAGAATCAGCACAGATATTTATAATATTCTATTAGGATGACCTTTCCCTACAGTGAAAACTGACTATTTTTCTTTTCATTTCTTTGCCGTGTATTAATGAAATATTTAATCTACATGTACCTTCCCACTTAACCCACTGGAAGTTCAGGAACATTTTTTGGGACCACATCAAAAACTTCTTGGAAATCTGAGATTACTTAAGTCTTCTTCTTTCACACACTCATAGAGTTGGCTTTAAACAGTAGGAAAAAAGTCCTTAGTGCAATAACATCCACATCCTTTGAACCTAGTTTTATCCCTGGCTTTGAGACTCATTTGCCTTCTCAAAATGGAAGGGTTGCTGTCCTGACCTCCTGGGAGCTATAGCCTCTGTGTGAGGAAACTACCTAAAATTGAATCTAAGTGTTGTCCTCTTCTGTCTTCATTTCTTTGTTGCATTCAGATCATGTCAAACTTAATAGAAGGCAACCACCCTTTACAGATACAAACTTTGTAAGTAGTTTCCCTCAGTGGGAAACAAAATTAGGTTAAAATTTTATTTGTTGCAGAGTTGTCTTCTGATTGTCTACATATGATCTACCATTCCTCTTATTCTGTGCAAGATCCTTGGACTTCTCTGGGTGTCTGTGCTCTGAAAATACCCAGAGGTGAACTGCACAGGAGAGCCTGGGGGCTGCTTGCACTTTACTCACACTTTACAGATTTCAAATGTTACAAGAAAATCGTGATACTCTTGGGAAAGAGTAAAAAGGAATAAGAAAATAAGAAAGCCTGCGAAATGTTGACCTTTCAACTGAAGTGCTCTTTTCTCCTGGGCTAGAGAAAGTAATTAAACCAGCAGGTCAAGGTTCTCACAGTTGGCCTTGTTTGGATTTGGTGCCCTCTCGTGGGAAAAAAGTATGGACATGAACTGACAGTTCACGTCTCTGCTTTTTTGTGTGATCAATAATGTCTGCATCCTGCAAGACTCAGTGGCCACCTGGAGTCACTCGACATTTCAGCTGTGCAGATGAAGTGGCTGCAGATGTGGCACAGTGCTTCCTGGCACTGGCGCTGGGATCCCTGGGCTTCCGGTGTTCTGAAGGAATTCACATTTGCCTCAGCATCGCTGTGGACGATGGAGCTCCATGAGCCATCGTGCAGTTTCTCAGGAAAACAAAGTACTGTGCCCTTGTTTAATGAAGCTAAGCTTGAATAATAGTTAAATATTTCCAAGAGAATCATAATAGACAGATGTTTCAATTTCCTTATTGAATAGAAGCAAAGGATTTTTTTTTTTTTTTGAGAAGTATTTGTGGTCTTTGGAAAGGGTGGAATTCCTAGAAAATGTCTGGAAATACCCTGACACATGTACTATTTTCCTATCGTTAGCAAGAGCCTACATTTATTTAAGTAAAGTGCTTCTCTTTTTTTTTCTTCTTAAATTAACTGTACAGAGCATGCAACCAGCTCTGAGTTTCTTATCTATAGCCGAAATACTGTGGGCTGTATTTTTGTTTTGAGCAGAATACAGAAGAAAATGCTTTGGAAACCAGAAAAAGTTGTTGTGGAAATTTGGAATTAGACAGTTTTTCTTTCAAGTTATTGTACATATGGAGACTGATAACTGTAAAAAAAAAGAAAATCAGTATTTTTAAAAAAAGGTAGGGTGAGACAAAAAGATTCTAAATATGAGTATCCGAAATAATATTCTGGAATTGCATCCCTAAATATGATTATGCAGCAAATGAAATTTTGATAATGAGTATTTAAATGCTGATACCTGAATGGATTTTCTTAAAAAATTGAGTTGCATCATTCAGCAAAAGAGGCAATTTGCTAGTACCATCAGGATTTCTTTTTGAAACTTTGATAATGAATTGTAGCTGAGTGTAGACTGTAAAACACTGAGATTTTTTTAACTAGTTATACCTTAGGTTCTGTTTTTCTTTCCCTTCCAAGGTTTGCCTTATTCCTAAATCTGCTCATGGTACTAATCCAGCAAGTGCACAAATGGCAGGGATGAAGATTCAGCCAATTGAAGTGGATAAAAATGGGAGCATTAATATATCCCATTTAAAAGCAATGGTGAGTATTAAATTATCTTTGATTTTCAAGGCAGGAACACTTCTTCTCTGAAGGTGGTAGTGCTGGCAGCTGAATCACATTTTTCTGTGAGAGAAAATAAAGCAGTAATAGTGAATACATGCTTGGAAAGTATAAGTAATTGTTTTGTTTTGTTTTGTTTTGTTTTGTTTTGTTTTGTTTTGTTTTTTGCTCACTCAGACACTAACCATGTGATGCTTGTGAGATTTCTTTTAATTAGAGGATCTTTGGTGCGGGACTTGCTCAAAGAGTCTTTCTACACAGTAGACTCTTTTATAGCAGACCCTTTTGGTCCACAGTAGTACTGGAAATAAACAAGCCATGATCATGAATGTGAAGCATTTGAAACTGCACTTCAGCCTTCTTTTAGCAAAGTTCAAGTGCACCTCTGCTGGAGATGGTGTTGCTAGGCAACTTTTTTTTCCTCTTTTTTTTAAGTGTGTTGGCTGCAGGTGACTCTTGCAATGCGAGGGAGATCAGCAGGACACATTTCCACATTTGAACAAACTTTTATGGTAGTCATAGAGCTCTGTTGCTGAAAGTAGGGGGAATGGTCATTATTTTGCATTAACTTGAAGGCCAGATGTTTCATTTGGTTGTCTGAAGGTCCCAGAAGTGACTATATATATATATATACATATCTTTTAATACCTGCCTTCTTCCCTGATTTAAAATTCTGATTTATTCAGCAATCACTCTTTTTCCATAGGTGTGGCTGAAGGAAGGAGCCCAGCATCCTTTGCTGACTATAAACTACTTTGCTTCCCACCTACAAAACATTCTGACTTTTGTTGTATTTTTTTAATAAAATCCTGAGAAGCTTTGGGAGCCTCAGTGACATTTTTTCTCTCCCCTCCCTGCCACCAGGTGGACAAGCACAAGGAGAACTTGGCAGCCATCATGATCACATATCCTTCCACCAATGGTGTGTTTGAAGAGGAGATTGGAGATGTGTGTGACCTCATTCACAAACATGGAGGCCAAGTTTACTTAGATGGAGCAAATATGAATGCTCAGGTACAAAATCTAGACAGATTTATTACTACTGGGAGTCCTTGGAGTAAAAACAGCACAGCAGTACTTAGTTCAGACCATAACACAGCTTCCATGCAGGATGGCACAGTGTTCGGGGATGGAGGTGGTATTTCCAAGAATAGTAATAAAAGATGGTAAAAGCAATTCTCTTTTATTTGATTTTGCCCTGAAACGTGTCATAAGATGTGTGAGTTGTTCACTGAAATTGGCTTAGTCTGCCTAACCTTTCTCAAAGACATTCTTTACAGACACAATTAAGAATTCCTAAAGCAAAATATTATTTGCATCAAGTTCTTGCTTATGCTGCATCGTGATAAAGAAGAACATAAAAACATACACGATCTTTTTCAACCTGTTCTCCTTGCATTCATTAATAGGTCTTAAATGGCATATGAAGAATGTATTGAAACAGTATTCCCTTTACAGGTTGGTCTGTGTCGTCCTGGAGATTATGGCTCTGATGTCTCTCACTTAAATCTTCACAAAACCTTTTGCATTCCCCATGGAGGAGGAGGACCTGGAATGGGACCAATTGGAGTGTGGGTATCTCTTAAAAAACCATACACATATTTAAAAAAATATATATCCCTTAGTGAATCTTGGTTGGCCGTTCCCTTCAGTACGGAGCCGTGGATGGGAGAGGTGTTACGTTGGTTGTAAATGTCCATCCTTCTCCAGCACAGTCACGTGCTGATCTCATGAATGGTGGCGCCCAACGGTATTCCCAAACCCTGGCTTCCATGTTGGCCTTTTAGTATGTGTGGTAGACCTCACTCAGCAATCTGTTTCCTGGGTAAGGGATGATTTGTGGACTTTGAGGGCTGATAACACTGCATGTAGTCCAGAACACAGAAGTGGTATATGAGCTGTGTAAATCTATCCTGTGGCGCATTGGTGTTTCTTTAAAGGAAAATAATCTTACTTGTTTAAAGGAGGTAATTTTTATTTGGATAGCACCATGAATATCTTGTAATAGGCTGAAAACTGAGTGCCATCCTCCACTGGCACCAGTTGTGTTAATAAACTTTCTTTTGAAGAAGGCATAGGCCAGACTTCCTGGAGAACTGTATTTGGAAGCAAGGTGAAGAGAAACTACTGCTGAAACTGCCCAGATATGGTAACACAGGAACACACATTTAAGTTCTAAAATCAATATTTTTGTTTTAGGAAGAAACATTTGGCTCCCTACTTGCCTACCCACCCTGTCATCAAAATACAGCCGGATAAGGATGCATGTCCTTTGGGTACTGTCAGTGCTGCACCTTGGGGTTCCAGTGCTATATTGCCAATTTCCTGGGTGTATATCAAGGTGTGTAAGACTTTTATAAGGAGTATCAGCTGAGGTTCTGTTTCTCTTTCAAGTTCAATCACCACTGGAATCACATGAAGAGGTTTAAGAGCAACTCATCATAACATGTTTGCATAGACTGAAATGCAGGTGACTACAGTACAGTCACAGGTTATTTACATCCATCAAGCCTACTTGTTTTATAGTAGAAAAATGTTGCCATGAGAAAGGATGTCGGGACAACTGCTGTCTCTTTTACCTCTTGTCTGTAATAACTCCTGAGATAAGTGGACACCAGGCAGAAAACTGCAGTCAGGCTTCCGCTTTCTGACATCAAAGTTTTCATGTTTAAAAGCTGCTTGGTAATTACTGTTCCCCTGAGAGTATTTTTAGTTGTGTGATTCAGTATTGTTATACCTGACATCTGGGTAACATTCAACTTTACAATATCCTGAATTCCAGAGGATTTTACTGAGTTTGAAAACTGAACTTAGTTTTGGCTTTGCATGTGAGACAGCTTGATCATGGTCTGTGTAATTTGTTAATCCCTTGCACTTTAGTGATAAGTCAGCAAATATTTGGTTACATGCATGGAAGTGTTTAGCCAACAGAGATGAATGTAGATTCAAATTCTATTTGAGAGAAGGGTGTGCTGGGACCCTGAGCAACATTTAAGGCTTCCAGTGACAGAGTTGGGGAAGACTGAACCTAGGCCGGTGTCATTCAGGATACTTTGTTGCCAGTTTCGAACTCTAGCCATGGAAACTTCCTCTGCCGGGGAAACCAGCTCTCCTGAAATTCAAAATGAGCAAATAGCAACTGGTGCAATTTCCATGGTGGCTTTTCAGCTGTGGGTAAAAATAACTTGTGACTGTAAACTGGTTCCCATTACAGAATATTTAATCCCTTAGAAGTTTTTAAGGGCAGCTGTTTCTTCACAGTCCAAAATGCCATCTATTTATGCCATCCCATCTAAAGTTCTCTGGACACTCTTGCTGTGGGATGGAGACAGGCAGCCTGTGCCTTTTGGCATTGTTTGTGTTCGCGCTTTTTTCTGTTTAGTTCAAAGCTTCTCAGTTTGAACAAAGGTTTGGGTCACTCACTTGTGGACTTCAAGCTAAACCTCTTACACAGCAGACACTCTCATAATCGATGTACACTGAAGATGCTCTCAGTCACTATCCAGTGCTTCTCCGTGAGCGTCGTGTGGAAAAGTGTAACCGCAGAGTGACTGCCTTAGAACTAGCCAGGTCCACCGAGGTGTGCTGTCTCTCAGGCTTGCCACGGCAGGAGCACACTTGGCTTGCTTGGGACCTGTTTTAGACCTGTTTCTTCAAGTTATCTCTCTTTCAGACAATGGGAGCAAAGGGTCTGAAGCATGCTTCTGAGATTGCTATACTAAATGCAAATTACATGGCAAAGAGGCTAGAGAAGCACTACAAAATCCTTTTCAGAGGAGCAAGAGGCAAGTATTAGACTTTTTTTTTTTTCCTACCAGTCTGACTTTTTTTTTGCTTTGTGTAGAAGTTGGCTTGCAATATGGTTCCTTTTTTTAACGCTATGGGATAGCTGCATTTCAAACTTCTCTTGACATTGTTCACAAGGAGAGAAATAACCTGCCACACTTCTTCTATGGATGTATTGCAATGAAACTGAGATACTTGGAAGTAGAAGAAAAGTAGTATCTGTTTGTAATTAGAAAAAATTGTGCCAAAAGATAGAGTAAATCATTAGATTGTTCTCCTTGAAATCTAATCTAATGGCAGATTAATGAACATTAGAAAAAGGAAAAGCAACCAAGTTGAGACTTCCAAATCTCCACCACCAATGGTGCAAGAATTTAGGAACTGAAGTGATTTTTGGACCTGTACTTCCCCTTGCACACTTTTCTGAAAAAAAATCCCACCAAGTTTCCCTCATTTCTGCTCCTTGTTCACTTTTGTGAGATGAGACAGAATTCCCTTGGCAATGCCCCATATTTTGGCTACATTCTGGTACCCTGTTTTGGCTCTCCAGACTTGTAACTGGACAGAAGTAATGAAGAAGAGATAAAAAAAAAATTTGTGATAGTAGAGTAACTATCAGAGAATTTATTTTGCTTGTTTAAGCTGAACAGCATCGAAGAACATTTGAGTACAATATATATTATCTTTAAAATATATGTCTTAAATTTAATGGTGTACACCTTGGTTAAACCTGCAAGTTGTACTTAAATAGAAGTGAATGAAAGTTGCACATTTTTAAGGATTTAACAATGTAATGAAACAAGGTTCTCCAGAATCATGCACATAAATACAGATAACTTTTGTCTTTAGCCTCTGTATAACACTAGATATGAGCTTTGCTCTGGCGTAAGATAAAACTGATTATCTTGATTAATTTAAGACAGTCTAAGACCCAAATGGTGTTGGGCCATTGACAAATCCAATTATTTTTTCACAGAATTTGTAAATTGTAGGAGTTGCTTTGACTACTCATTTGTAGTTCTGGTCTTCCTCCTAGTCTGGATGAGGCCTCTTCTTAACATGATGTGGGACTCAAAGGGCCAGTCTTCAAAACCTGAGCTGTATGTCTCCTACCTGATAATTCCTCAGATTTGAGGTTTTGCCCAAGTGGATATTCTTGAGTTTGTCTTTTTGCCATGTTCTCCACAAAGCCAATCAGAATGGACAGATTGGTAAATTGCATTGTTTCCCTACTAAGTAAACCTAGTGTTCACTTTTTCACTTACAGGTTATGTAGCCCATGAATTCATTTTGGATACAAGACCTTTCAAAAAAACAGCAAACATTGAAGCTGTAGATGTTGCTAAGAGGCTTCAGGATTATGGTAAATCAAATGTCTATTCTTTAAAATAGCACTGCAAGTGAAAATTTTCTAAATGTCTTCTAAAGGGAGACCCAAACATTCTAGTTCTGTGCTTATGGATGATGAATCTGTCACAATCATTTCAGGCTTCCTCATGTTGTTTAAGGGCTTGGAGAGATACTTGCATATACTGAGTTGTAGTAGGTACTTCTGACTCTGCTGCTACTTCACAGTTTTGTCTACTGCCCCATCAAATTACTGATTACATGACTCTCAGTTGTTTGGAGCAAGTGGGTTGGAGCCAAAAGCTTAATAAGATTCCAACAAAGCAAAACAAAATAAAATAGGGGAAAAAAAGAAATACTGTTGAAGTAGGATAATAGGATTTCAACCGTTCCATCCTCATATAGTTTATGCAGTTCTGTACACATGCACTTCAAGATCTGACTGTGGACACTCTTTGGCTGCCAGACAAGAGGACCCATTGAACTGCTTGGTCCTATAGAACTGTGCTTCTAATGAATATGCATGAAAGCAGTCAAAACCCTAACCAGTAACACACACATCTTCAGTGAAATAATCCAAAGCCTAATTGTGATAATAAAAAACCCAACTTTCCTGCCCTTTGTAAGTGAGCCTTAAATATCATGCACCACTTTAAAGAGACTTTTCACTAGGTATAGAGGTGAGTTCCCACAGATAAGTATATTAAAGTTCCTTTTTAATAAACTGTTTCATTAAATCAAGCGTGTAACCCTACTGTAAATAATACAGTGGTGATACCCTTCAGCGCTAAAAACAAAGATACTTGAAAAGTCTGTCTTACCTCTAAAGTAGTGCCAACACCACCAATGTTCAATCCTGTAGAGATTATTGTATAGAAAGGGCTGAATCTGTGAATCTGCTGATAGCTAAGGCATGTGTTATCTCATAACCTATGGTCAGTGACTGATTTCTGCTATTGTCACCAGGTTTTCATGCTCCAACCATGTCTTGGCCAGTGGCAGGGACGCTTATGATTGAACCCACAGAGTCTGAAGACAAAGCAGAGCTGGACAGATTTTGTGATGCAATGATCAACATTCGGCAGGAAATTGCTGAAATAGAGGAGGGCAGGATGGACCCCCAAATTAACCCACTAAAGGTAAGATGACATGTAGAGGAAGGTACCAGCAACAGCTTAACCCTTGAGACTGCAAAAGCCCATTTCCTGGTCTTTCAGTACTCTCAAAACTAACAGTGCACAACAGTAAACACAAGATTTTTGAGAAACCTTCAACTTTTTCAGAATTTGAATTTTGACTTTTTCAAGTCAGAAGTCAAGCCCTTGCTGACAGAGCAGAGAAAGTTATTTCTGCAAGCACTTAATCTGTATTTCAAGACCATCTCAAAGTAACAAAAGAGAGATGCTTATTTCGCATGCTTAAGACAGAAAGTGAACTTAACATCAACAGTTAAATAAAGATTGAATTAATTATTTCAGCAATGGCAGCACACAGGGTATCAGCTCAAGTTCTGTTCAACTCTTTTAATACTGTACTGACTTTTAAATTTAGTGAAAAGACAAAAACATATTCAAGCCTTGGGTAGCATCTTTAGGCAAACTGAAAAAAAATCAAAATACTGACTTGACTCCTGGTTTAAATCTGCCTTCCCCCCTGCCCAGATAAACCATGTTCTCTGGACAGTAATTATTTATATGTGGTAATGTGAACTTGAAGAAGGCTTCACACTGATATGTTCAACTGAATTCAGTAATTTCATGTCCTAAACATGTCTTGTTTCTTGTAGATGTCACCACATACTCTGAACTGTGTCACTTCTTCCAAGTGGGATCGTCCCTACTCCAGAGAAGTGGCAGCATTCCCGCTGGTGAGTACATAATGGGAACTTTGTGGTGTGGTAATATATAAATATGCTTTGTGCTCTGTAGTTTCTTACTCAGTTGGAGATGAAGTTATGTGGTAAGAATGAAAACTTCAGAGCCATTTTATTGTTGCTCAATTTTTATGTGTGTGAGCTCTACCACAATTTCATTAGTTTTGTTTTTAAAGACAAGGAAAGAAGATCTCAAAAAAAAAAAAAAAGCCTCTACACATGGGTGCAGACTTGGATTTCTGAATCTCAGCACTTCAACATTGAATATTCATTCCTATTGGAAACAGCCGGTTCAGTTCTGGCATACTGCACCAAGGGCTCCCAAAACAGAGTCCCATGTGCTGACATTCAAAGCTCTGCTCAAAATAACTTGCATAAGGGTGTGACCAGATGCCCCATGGTCAGCATAAGGAAAGCAACACCAGCGTGGACCTGCTACAAATAAAGGTCAGATTGGAGCTGGACTCTGGTATCAGACTTCCTAATTGCTTCCATAGTCACAGCAGCTTAATGTAGGTGTAACCAACCTTTCTCATCTGAAACCTAATTGCAAGTATTTTAGTGATATGTACTGTTTCAAAGAGTAAGAATTAAACTACACTTTCCTTTATGTATTATACTGTAACTATATTGAACAGCACAGCAGTCTCCTCCACTTTTCCATGGCTCCTATCTGTAAGCCTGTTCAAAGGGATAATAAAGTTTTCTTTCATCTCATGGAAACTGCTTCTTTGCGAGCATGTCTTAGAGGACATCACTACACTTTTTTGAAAATCCAAACGTTCTTTTGACTGTCACCTCTATTATACATGCTTGTTAATTTTCAGTGAGAGCAAAGAGATTTGAAGGATGGCTTAAAAATCCACTTTCACAGCACCTGTAATTCTTCAAGCTTCTAATGTCTATTATAATTTTGTAGCTTTACTTGGCAGAAAAATTAAGATGGTTGGGTTTTTTTCTCTCTCTTAGCCATTTGTGAAGCCTGAAAGCAAGTTTTGGCCCACAATTGCTCGCATTGATGACATATATGGAGATCAACATCTGGTTTGTACCTGCCCCCCAATGGAAGCCTATGAATCTCCATTTTCTGAACAGAAGAGAGCATCCTCCTAAGGCTGCTTCCAGCTGCCTATATTTTTGACTCCATCAGGATGGCCCTTTCCTGATTTTCTGGGGATATTTATACTGTGTATATTTTGAATAATCACGCCGTTTGTTAATTGAATCACTGCTCAGTTAAATTGTAAATACAATCAGTATGTTAGGTGTAAACAAAATGTTACTGTTCCACAGCAGTTGATGTTGGAAGTTGCCTTGATTCAGCATTTTGTCTGTTTTGTGCTAAAGTTTTAACAATTAACACCCAATTTGCAAAGTGGCATGGAAAATACAGTTTAAAAAGTAGAAAAGATGCAGATACATAAGGCAATACTAATAAACTGCAGAAGTAATTGTTTTTATTTTGTAAAAAAATGATGAAGTAGATTTTTAAATTTACTTCACATATTACCACTAACTAGCATTGCTAGTGTTAATATTTCATACTGATTTTTTTACCTATCAGTGTTATTAGTCTAATAAAATTGGTCAGAATTTTAAGTGTTTTCATGTTTTGGATTTAAACTTTTCAGCTGGATTAGTCCAACAGAGCAATATGAAATGATGAAACTTAAGTTCTGATTTGTGACAATGGCCACAGCAGCAATAAACTTCTACACAAAGGAATACTGTCAGAGGTTAATATTTAAATAACTCTCTGATTTTTTTTTAATGAGCCACAAGGATCCATTTTACCAAGCACTAACAAACTTAATCTTGTTCTGTATCACATCATTTTTTCTTAGTAGTTCCATCTAGTCCTCTCTTATTCTGGAGAAGGCATAAAAGACCACTGTGAATTTCTTAGTATTATCTAAATCTTGGGTAAAAAAATATTCTCTTTCCACAGTTTCTCAAGTCTCTCTCTGGCGCTTTTTTATACAGAGCACTCAGTTGCTTTAGTTTATTTACAGCTTGCGTAAAAACTGATGCACAGCTTAAGCTGTGGCCCTCCCAGAGTACCAACTGCACTCTGAGACCAGAGCCCTCCTGCAACACACAGTGCCACATTAAATCACTGCAGCCAGAACTCAGACCTTAAACAGGAGCCTTTTCCAGTGTGTTCCAAATCAAATTTACATAAAACAAATCCTCTCAATCCTCTGTGTGACTAGTTACACAGTCAGACCTTTGTGCTACAAGCACATTTGAAATGAACCTGCCCAGGACTGTGGAGAGGTGCCTGTGAGCACCCCTGAAGGGACCAACTCATTCAGCCACACAAAGCACAATTTTGGTGAATTAGGAAACAGGCACTGGAGCAACACCGAGAGCACAGAAAGAACCACACAGTTTTGCATCTTACCACCAGCCACTACCCAAACTCTTCTTGAAGATCTACATGCACACTCAGCCTGGGAACTCTCTCTGAAGCGACACAAATGAGGCTAGTGCTCACAGCAATATTTTAAGTACTGTAAACTTTGTGTCTTTTACAATGAAAGTTTTGGGACTGCAACTTTTTCATTACTGACCTTACGGCTTCAATAGGAGGCTTTACAGAAAGAGACTGCACATGATAGGAGACAAGAATGGCTTTCATTAAAGGAAAGTCAGGCCAGATACCAGTTTTTATGTGAAAAACTGCACCTACATCCTAAATCACCTCAATACATAGTGAAGAAAATCAGAATGTTTTTACTCTAGCTTTCAGTAGCTATTGACATAGTACTTAAGGCTGTAAAAATCACGAAAAGCCACTGCAGACTTGTAATGTGAGGAAAGGACAGTCTGTCTGTGTTGCCAATCTAATTCCACAGTCTTGACAAGCTACTTTAATATTTGTTAAAAGCAGTCATGTTGCTTGATTATGTCACTGAAGAAATATATCCAAAAACTGGTTTACATATTTTTGTATAAAGAAGATAACTTCCCACTGTTGACCTAAAACTGCCAAAATGTATATTGTGAATTAATTGGTAAGATCTATCCAATGGAAAAAAAGCATTAAAATATTTTACAGTACTCACAACTAGAAAGCCACAAGTCTTACGTGCTCACCGCACAGATCCAATGACTGTTACACAGGTAAAATCACATCGGTTTTCTCCAGAAATTACTGAGTTACCTGTAGAACTGTGGGCTACAGGCTGTCACTGCAACCTCAGTGCCTACACAGGGCACCAGACTCACCCAGCTGACCAACCATCGTGCAGGTATCCTACAGCTCCCAGCTGTGCCGACAACTCAGTGGGACAGGCAGGGCTCCCTCCCTCTCTGGGACATGAGCAGAGCACTGCTACAGGCTGTGAGCAACTCCGTGGGTATCAATGTCACCACCGGATTTTGATTTGGAGTTGTTTGGCCTTTTTTTAAATTAAGTGTTGTTTTCATTGAGAAATGAGTTAAGGAATATAAAGTCTCATACCTGAAAAATAAGGCCACCCAAGGAAAGCATAGTAACCTGAAAAATAAGTTCTGTAAAAATCTTATGACTTAATTGAGTGGATAATAGTAAAAACAAAACTAGTAAATTTTCTGAATCATAAAATATTTAATAAGGTATATTTTGGGGGGGGATATATTGTATATAAAATTTCAGATCACAATATGAAGCGATTTGAACCCTCTCCAAGTTAGCACTGCCTTTAATGCTGTGTAGATGTATTGCCACTGATACAAGACCTACTAAAAGCATACAGTTTAACTAATACAGAAGTGGCTTTTTTAATATGAACTATTTTTTACACAACTAGAGTGTCTTGAATACCCTCTTTAAGTGCAAAAAACACAGATCACTTTACACTAATGCAGCAACAATGCATTCATATTGTTCTCATTAGTCATTAGTAGTCAACTTGCATAAGATACAAGAAAAGCACAATGAAGCTCACAAAAATAGACTAAAAATCAGCCTGTTCTTGCAAAAAAATACAGCATAATAGAAGAAAAAGACAAAAAAGGGATTATGCACACCACAAAATTTGCTGTTTAATCCAAATGGCTTAAGTGCTGAATCTGTTTCTTTTTCCTGTTTTTTTGTGGGTTTTTCTTTTGGTTTGTAGTTTGTTACTGGGTTCCTTTTTTTTTTTTTTGTAAATCAAACCACATGGACCAGGCACAACTAATATTCAGGAGGCAGTGTGTAGCTAAAACATCACTAACTATTTTTCATCCCCAACATTGTTTCATTGTTTGACACAATTTACTTTCCTCTGTCCTGAGGTAGTTACAAAAAAACAAATCATAAATTAAGCATCAGCTAGGCCAGTAAGAGCTGAGGCTTTTCTTTTTCTTGTCTTTTTTTTTTCTTTTTTTTTTTTTTTTTTCTTCTTTAAAAACTATTTGTTAACTGGCCAAAACTACCCTTGATGTTAAAAGACAGCTGAGAATTAGAGTTCTCACAACACCAAAAATGGCTATGAGGGGAAGAGGGCTAGCTGCTTCAAAATGTGACAATATATTGAGTCCCATCAAGCTGGCTGGTCCACTGCTGACTTTCCCGTGTTTATTCCCCTTTACTGTCTACAAAGTCACTGGGAGAAGTACAGAATGGTCTGAGCACATCATCGTCCTTTACTGTAACCAGGAAAGAACTGGTCCAGTAGTGTCTGCAGGACCTTGTTGGGAGCCATGGTGTAGCCCTTCCCCAGGTCATAGCGGCAGGCAGGGCAGGTGAACACTTCGGCTCTGAAGGAGCGCTGTAAACAACTCTAGGACACACAAAGACAGAGAAGTAAATTGCGACAACTTCGTTTTAGACCCACAGCTTAACCAGCAAAAAGTAAGGAATCACTGTAAACCGAAGGCACAATCTGCTGTACTACCAGAAAAAAGGAAGTCTTTGCCAAGCCCTCTGCCTGTGACTAAAATGTCCTAGCAAAGGAACTCTTCTCTGTGCTGGGATGGGAAGCACTATGCTTGGGAGGGATTAAATCACTACGGAGGTTTCCCCTTCATTTCCACTAACGTCTTCCTGTAAGTCACAGGCAGCCTTTAACTTCCTTAAAGCTTCACGGGTTGCTATAGTTTTCCAGACTTTCATTTCAAGAGGAAGGTGAACATACCATGTATACTGTTTATGAAACCATCTCCATCTATCTCATCAGAATAGATTCAGTTAAGCCTTACAGATATTTGTAGGATAATATAATCTCTAACACATTAGCACCTGTGCTGTTATCCTTCCTATGTTACTGCAGACTGCTGAGCATCGTAAATTTATCAGGGGAAATCTGTGTCCAAACAGCAACAGCAGCTTACTATCAAACTATTCCTTACAACTTTAACTGGATGTTATATTGCATTCTCAAATATTTACTGACATCTTCAAATACGGTGGTTGCTGGGTTTGCTGCCATTCAGCTTTCTCTTCTTTCTTTTTCCATGGTTTTCCAATTTCCATCATTCTAAATATTAACTCCTTCATAATATTTGTTTTTCAAGGAGACATAATCTTTCTATGTGTGCAGGTCACACATAACAGCGCCCTGATTTTTACTGGAGTGGTATCTTCTTGAACAGCAGCCTTTCATTACCAAATACTGTACTAGTATGATGATAATAGTTTGAGTCCTTTTAGGGTCTCAGGCAGAAATACTAGGTATGGCAGGCACCACTCAAATATGCACAATTTAGTGCATGATTCTGTACACACCAGTGCTGCAAAACTAACTCTGGTCCATATTTGATTCCAAGCTCCTTACATTATATCCAGATGACCAAGATTTTGACACATGAGTAATGTACTGACTTCTGTGGCCCTCCTACCAAATGAACAATGCCAAGAATAGCAAGATAACATAACTGTCTTTGAATGAGCCCAAATAATTTTCTAGGGTATTTACCCTCCACCCTTTCACAACTCTTAATACAGAGTTATAAAATCATAAAATCTGGTTTTATTTCTTAACGATGTAAAATTAAATCATTGATACTGTGCCAAAAGCTAACCTGTGGACCTAACCAATTCCTGATGCACCTCCACTGATCACAAAGGCATGACAGCAATGGCAAACCTCACTCATTATGTCTATCAGGAACTATATGAAACATACTTCCACTCTTCATTACACAAAATTAAGGTGTTTACACAGCAAACACTGAATGGAAACTTGTTGGTTGTTTTTGCTCAGAATGTTATGCAGTTATTACTGTCTTTCTAAAATGCATATGGCTTTGGTGACTGCTGTCTCAGAGCCAAGAAAACAGCCCAGAGCAAGGCAGTTTATTCTTACTTTACAGACGTTGTGGAGGCACTCTGTTGTCACTGGCTGGTAAACCAACTCCTGGCAGCAGACACACATAAAGGATTGTTCCAGTTTCTTCAGAAAATTCTAACGTAGGGCAAAGGAATAAAAGAGACAAACTCTATTACAGTTCTTGTAAATGCCACTTACTACATAAAGATGATATACTTCCAGAAGTTCTTAAGTCCTTCGTATCTCTGAGAACAGCTTTCTAGTAGTAATCAGGAAGCATGTCTTTAATGGCTTCATTTCCCTGCTCTTCTACAAATCAAAGAATCAGAGAACGGTTTGGGTTGGAAGGGACCTACAACAACATCTATTTCAATCCCCATGCCATGGGCAGGGAATCTTCCACTAGACAAGGTTGCTCAGGGTCCCATCCAGCCTGGCCTTGAACACTTTGAGGAATGGGGTATATGTTCTGCCTAAACAAAATGTAGTGACTAAAACCATCTTTCTTCATGTCTGATTTCTGACAACAGCACAGCATAAAAATGCAGTTAATATTTCAGAGAAAACATGCTCTCTTCAAAAATGAAAATGTATTAAAATCCATTTTTAACTTCAAGTTGGTTTTTGAGCAAGAAAAGATCTCTATTATGGAGAGTAAACTGCACAAGTGAGGCTTGTTTTCTTGAAATATAAGTCTTACAAATAAAAGTAGTGCTAGACAGTCTACATTTTGCAGAAGTTCAACAAGCAAACAAGGTTTTAAGAGGGAGTCAAGATTTCTCTTAATAACATAAAGAAAAGTCAAACAATAAAAATTATGCATGCAACAAACATACTGGTCCTTCCTTAAGAGAAGCAAGTACTTCATCCCACAGCTTCTGGTTCATGCAGTCTTCTCTAATCAGCCACTGCTGCTCTTGCGTCAGCTGGAAAGCTTCTCCTTTCCCTCCATCTCCCATCCTCATGGCTTTGGGTGTATTCGTAGGTTCCTCTATACCTGCTTAGGATGGTGACCATCAGACACAGTAACAACAGTGTTAGTCTGAACCAACAGAAAGGAAAGACAAAACTGTTTCTAGAAGGAAACATGGATTAACAGGGATTGCATCCATGAAATGCAGCAAGCAAATTCCTACTCCAACTCATACTGCTCAGCATTGTTTTGGATTGCAGCACACAGTTGCACAGATGAACGTTCATTTTTTTTTGCAGAGCTTAAGAGAAAAACCACAGTAGGAGCAGTGAAACGGATTAAGACCCCTACACTAGTACTTAATTAAAGACCATGTACTTATCAATTTACATTAGTATTACAAACAACTTCACACTTCCACAAAGATTTCATGGCTTAGAAGCAATAACATGACAGACTTTGCTGACGAATGCTAAAAAACTAAAAAAGAAATACCATCATCAATTGTCCTTTTCTGGTTTCCATTACTTTGGCTGGTTGGCTCCTGTTTCACAGTTTGCTTTTTAACCTTATCTTTCTTCTCCTTACTCGCCATGGCTTCCAAATAACCTTCTGGATACTAAAATTAAAAAGCACAGATTTTAAACAAAAATCACTGGCATAGAGGAATAACCAAATACCAAAAGGATTAACTTCTAAAATATTTTAAATCCCTATGACTGCCTACTAAAATAATTACAAAATAATTTTAAAATCTTGCATGATGGAGAAAACATTTAAATTAGTATCCATCATTAAGAAAGCACAGTCAAGTCAAAGAATCTAATCCATACTCAGCTGTATTAAACAGTGTATCTGCACCTGTGTGCTTACAAACTATACAAATCAGGCAGATGATGGTACGCTGTAAAATATACCATTGCCTTGCCAGGAATAGATGTCAATTCTTTCCATCTTTCTTGGTTTCTGCAATGCCGAAATTTGCATGGATCAGCCTATTTCTGTACCCAAAATACACTATGTATACAAACTTCTCAGTCACATGAAGAGAGGAAATACATAAAAATGCACCATTGTTTTGGTTTCTCAGACTCTAGGTGACTCTAGTCACCTGCAGAAAAATTTCTTCCAGCCTAAGAATCACAAAACTGGATACAAATTCTGGTTTTCCAATCCAATTTACTGCTACGGCAGAAAGCTTCATTCACAGCTCCTTCTGCTGTGTCACTATCACAGGATTCTCTCAATTTGCAAATAATCTGCAGTGGTTTTAAGTATTAAAAGCTGCCACAGTGAAGCAAGCACAAGAAAAAAATGGAGCTTTGATTTAACTGATTTCTTTCTCTGGAACTTGCTTACTGGAACTAAGAATGAAAACAACTGTCCAAGTCCTGATACCAACCTGTACGCTTAGACCCAGCTTCTTTGACCGCTCCATTCCTTCTGAAGTCCAAGGTGCAGGCTCAACATCGTCTCTCCTCAGAAGATAGCGCCAAACTAAAAATCCACATTTTCCAATTTCTGGCCAATATTTCACCACCTAAAGAACAAAATAAAATTACTGCCATTATTTTATCACAAGCCAAACACATAAACATCGTATTTTAATTGTTCAATAAGAAATTAGAAGACTCATTTATACATTATTATTACTATATACAGGTGCTCTTTCCTCAGCTGTGAAATTTTTGTTTTTCTTATAAATACGGTGCTCTTAACAGGCACACTCCTTTGTTTCAGAAACTAAAAAGTCTTTAAACAAACAAAAGGCTAGGATATAGTTGAAAGAACTGAAGAAATAAGGAAATTATCTGATTTCAGGGATGAATTTAACTTCATAAGCACATGCAAAGCAATTTACATATTCAACCTTATATATCCCATTACAGATTATGTTCTATTATCACTGCTCTGAGTAATTTCTGTTTGGCTCGCTTTGCAAAATAAACTGAAGCTAAAAAGCTATAGTAAAGAAAAAAGAACTATTTCTTTCAAGTAATAATGAAGTATTTGCAGACTAATGCATATGAAGCTTTATAAAACAGATTAAGAAAATTTTACGTCGTAGAGACCAAAATACCTTGTAAATGCCATCATATCTGTTGCCTTCCTCTGGGGCATACTTGCTGATCCGCCGTCCTTTTGAACTGCGCACTACTCTGACTGGTTTACCAGCTCTCCAATTCTTTGACTCTGCTCCATTTTTGTCATCCAGTGGGGCATCACAGTTAAGGGCCAATGCCCTAGAAAGACATTTAAGTTCTTCATAAGCTAGATTGCTTCACCCAACAGAGTTTGAGAGTTAACATAATTAAGTTGTATGTGTTTCCCTTGTCTAATTTTGCTTTATCAAGAGCATGGGCCTTTACAGTATGTTTTTTAGCAGAATTGATGGAAGAAATGAGATCCACACTATAATGCATGGTAAGAAAAAAAGATGGGAACACTAAATATTTTGTTGTCTAGGTTCCAGATGAAAACTCATCTGAAATTTCTAGATAAAACAAACCAATCCTTTTAGACTTAATACTCTTCATTTTTAAAAACAACCCTTTCCTAAATAGCATTGAGGAAATTAAAATTATAACAAAAGGCAAACTTTCCCTATTGCTATCTGGCATCAACAGACTTTAAGGCTTTTTTAAGTGTGTTCACAAAAGTAATGAATATGATGAAAAACATACAGAGAAAAAAGTAAACAATTACCATTCAAAAAAGCTTTATGTACCATTCTGCTCTCACATGATACATAAAATACCTCAGAAGGTGTTAGAGAAGGACTTAGAATCATAGTAGCTAATTTAAGGACAAGCAAACTCCTTTTACCCTTGAAAACCCTCTTCTGAAAACCTGGAGCAAGACAGTATGACCAAGTTGCCAATAAGAAATAGTCTTTCTAATACCACAGGCTGAATTGAAGGGATTGAAAACCCTTCAGAATCAGCCACAACCCAAAACAGAAGAAATAATATGGGTTATAAACAGACATGGTACAAGTTCTCCACATTGTAGAGAACAGTAAGAGACAGGCACACTACGCCAACATTAAAAATGTTTCCCATTTAAAACCAAACTGTGTAAAACTATCTAGACAAGCAAAACCAATACAGATTCAACTACATAGATCATCATAATCTTCTGAATGAAACTGCTTGAGAACTTGTATCAAGCTCAGTAAATGAGAGCAGAGCATGTTACTCCATGTGCCCGAATGTCTTCAAAGCTAAGTAGTTTTGCCTGTGGATTTCTCGTTTGCTAAGAGAAAGGCTGTCACTAAGGAGTCCAGCTTTTAATTCTGCGTCCCAAAACAACTTTATTCACTAAATCTGCTTGTAAAGCTACTGCTTAAACCTACTTCCCTCTTTCCTCCCTCCTTGTTCTTGTTTATGTTCACGTCACATACCCCCTCCCCCTCCCTGTCTCAGCAGCCAAGTCAGGCTTTTCCTCTTTCTCCTCTAGACAGCTTGAAAGAATCCCTCTTCAGCCTGTCTGAGAGCAGTAGAACGTGTCTAAATGCAGACCGGGCAAACAAAAGTTCTCAGTGATTCTCAGCATCCCACAGGTGTTCAGAGGTCAGTTGTGTAACAGATTATGCTCTTAGAAACAGAAAAGGATGGAGCACTCTTTGTTCAGGCAGGCTTTTGGAGGATGGAAAAACACTTCAGGCAGATGTCTAATTCTTCCTCTGGATATATGTTCTCTTTCAAGTACCTATTTTGATAAAGCAGCACCCTAATTCCTTGCTCTTCATAGAAAAATATGATGGAAGAAAGGGCTATCAAAACAGAAAATATTTCTTTTATCATGGGAAAATGAAAATGCTTTCTTCCTACTTAAATTTATAACTGATTTACCTAATGGAGAAACTTAAAAAAAGAAACACCCAGAATTAGAAAACTTCTGCTCAAGAGCTTTGACAAACTTCTCACTTAATTAAAACAGAGTCCTCAGAGGGTGACTGCAGAACAATTTCAACCAGAGGCATGAGTGCAAGCTGCAGCAGCGATTCAGGCACGTATTTCACCGAGATGGGTGTTCCTTTAAAGCAACAAAACTTTATCATGCTTGATAAAATGCCTCTTAGTAGCAAGAGACATTGCTGTTTACAAACGCAGCATGGACAGGAGTGAAAAAATACAGCAAAACGTTGGTTTTAAATTAAAGCACTACAACCCAACTTTTTGGTTTGGAATACTTTTAAATTTTATCTTCAAAACTTACCTATTCATGTGTGTTAATGTCTGATCAAATGAATGTTCTCCAATTCTTTTATTGCCAGAAAGATCTCTACCTCCACTCCCAGTGTAAGTGAATTCATCTCCTCGATCCTGTGCAAGAAGATTATCCTTTGGTTTAACGCTCTAAAGTAAAGTAACTCAATTAAAANAAAGAAAAAAAAAAAAGAAGAAGCAACTTTATTTGTTCTATTTACTTAGAGAAAAACTGTAATCCAAGGCATGAAAGACACGTTTTCAATTCCAGTATCACCGTCCTACAGCAGCTGTGCCAGCACAAAACTACTGCTCTAGATGTAACCTCTTCACCAAAAAATTCTGATTAAAAAATTGCCTGCCTTAAAAAATGCTACTTTTGCATTTTTTATAAAGCTATTTTGAGAAAAAAAATCTGAGGAAGAGAACATATTCTAGCAAGTGGTTACTTGCTCTTGAGCTTTCATTGAGTTTACAAGAATATCATGTTTCTAAAATACAGAATAAATACCTTGGATAGATCATGTCAGCCACTTCAGCTTGTGTGAGGAGCTTAGTGCTAATAAGTACTTACAGTGCTCCCTTATGTACAAGGCAGGTGCTTTAATGAAATAGTAATCCCAATTCTTCTGAATAGTGAGAGTTTAAAATAATTTAGATTCATATTTTGTAAGCTAAAATAATTCTGTACTATAGTTCCTATGAAGAATGTTCATGAAATTCAAGGAAGGTTGATAAAATCTTTTACCATGAGCTATGAAAACTGTCAAAATCTAAATACACTTAAGTAAAGCCTGTATTTCTACTTCCTGTACAAAGTCTGTCAGAGAATTTCATATTGCTCCTGGGAAATTAATGTATTTCCAGAAATACATAAATATACACACTACATATATATTTAATGTGTTATTTCTTTGGAGATGTATATTTGGTACAAAGCATGTAGCAATTGTGGAAGATAAACATTTAACAGGAAAATAATATCTAAATGAATTTTTAAAGCAAAATTCGGAACATCTATGCAGTAATAAAATTCAGTCAATTTCTTACCACTATTAAAAGTCTGACATTATTTAGGATCCAGTGCAAGACTGTTACACATATTTCATGACTGACAACAGCAGAAAAAGAGAAAGTTAGAAAGAGAAATACTGGCTGAACAAGGCCATAGATAATTACAGAAATTAGGTTCATTTTATTTTGTGTAGGGAAAACCTAACAGAAATTCAGCTGCAGTTATCTGCACATAATAAATACAAGTCCCATGAAGTTAAAAAGTATACTCAAAACCTAGCAAAGACATGTATAAACTTTGGTATCTGCTTTCTTAAAACAGTCTACTTACTCTACTAAATAAATCTCTAAAAACTAACAGAAATAGAATGAAGTTCTATTAAGGACAGTATAAGAAACAACTTTAAAAGACCAACCAGACAAGAACCATTTACTAAGAAACGATGTAAAATAAATGGTATGAAATAAAGTATCACAGAATTGGAATTAATCGCAGAGTATGCTTCATTTTTCAGTGACTGTCAAGGCAAACACAATGCACAGATCACACAAAGATGATCCTGATAATAATATGAACCAGGATGGATTTGCTTGATGTATCACAACCATTCAAACAAATTGCATTTTGACAATGAATAAGAAGCTTGTGACAAGTACAGAAAAACACGGAAACATATCTTGGAAGGTCATCAATCCAGAATAGCCTGGGTTTTGTAACAAAGAAAGAAACACACACATGTTGATGATGCGGCAGGGTGGGGGGTACTGTTAAAGCAGTTTTTGATACATAAGCAGAAATGAACTGAAACCAAAAAGTGATTTTTTTCCCTCTTCTTAGAACATAATTTTGAGATAAATACTGATATAACATATATATGTAAGAATGTGAAAAAATCCAAGAAAGACAGAAACACTTCATATGAAAGCAAGAGGGGGAAAATTAATTACAAGACAGGTTCTTGACAAACTTTTGTTTATCAACTACCAGGTTGCTGATACATCTTCATGAGAAGAAAGTATGGAATAGACTTTTATTTTTTGGCGTAACAGAAAAACATAAATCAAGGACAAATTGCTATAGACCTAATCCAAAAAAATTCAAGAGAGAATGCATAAATGCAACTGTACTCCTACTTGCGTACACTTCTATGGAAAATGGGTTAAGTGTAAATGGCCTAAAACCAACAAACTTCCAGCATCTTCAGAGAAAGACCAAGTGGTTCTCTGGTGGTAGTCTAACCACAGGCAAACTGAAAACACTGTGCTTGATGAGATACTATGGATAGAAGGCCTATGCATACATGCTCACCTCCTGAACATATCCCACACTTCATAGGTTACATTTGCTTCTCTTTAATTATCAAAATGTTCTATGCATAAATAAACAGCTGGAAATGCAGGGGAAGGAAAATGGAGGATAAAAGGAACGACTATGGAGCGTAAATGTTACAGGTCAAGTTACAAGGACCTTTCAACATCCTGCAATGTAAAGAAGACTCATTGCTGCTTTATTTTCTAGATGAACTATACTCCTTTACTTCATATCAGATACGTTAGAAAAAAAAACAAAACAAAAAAAGGATTTCAGCGAACAAAGACACAGTTTCTAGAACTGAAAAAAAATGACAGAGATCTTGTCACTGATCTGGGCTGGATGAAGAGAAATGGGAGGACCTTTGATATAATCTCTGTTACAAGAGCAACTCTTAAACAGCAGAGGAAGAAAGCTCGGAAGAACTCAAAAGTGCTTGTAGAGAACGAAAATCAAAAATGGCAAGAGTAAGTGATGCACAGACCCAGTGTCTAAAAAGTGGAATAAATGTGGATATGAATGTGCCCGTGACAAGCAGAAGTGAAATAGGGACACCGGTGCTCCGGAGACATCATGGGAGACCTAGAGTACCTACTTCCATCGGGCTTATGATGTTTTACTTTTGAAGTGAAATATGACAGGAATATTCACAGCTTATTATTTGGGATGATTGGAGAGTAATGACTCATTAAAACAATTTCTCAACAGCTTTGAGTTCTATCTATAGATAATACGAGATCTGCCTACCACCTACAACAACTTTCAACTGAGAGCCAGTATGAGACTGGTAAAGCTATTTTTGTCTCAAGAGGATCAGAAAGCAGAACTGAAGACAATGGTTCAACTGTTAAAGAAAACATATGGCAAAAGGAATTACTGATGTCTGTATGTTCTTCTTGGACAAACAAAATAGTTGTCAAAAAGCCTATCAAAACAATCTTATCTTTTCCCTTCCCTTCTTCCTACATTCTCCCCATTTTCTTACCTTAAAATATATGTTTCTGCCATTTCTCTTCTGCTTTCCACAGCTTAACTCCACTTCCTTGCACCAAAACTGTCTTTCAAGAGCTAGTAAGTACTTCGTCTTCTCTTAATACCTTCTGTATGTCCCTTTTTCTTATGTTGTGTCCATAAAGTTATTTCTTAACCATCCAGTTTGCAAAGTTTGATCATATTACAGAGCAAATGAACTTCAGCCACAGTAGCATTGACCCAGTATCTCATACTAAGGTGCGTGAGTGGAAGACAAGCCTGAAGCTCTAGTACTACAAGCCAGTCAGCTCAGCCAGTACAAACAGACAGTCAGTTGTATTAAATCATACTCCACTATCCACTGCTGTTATATAATCAGTTGTAAGTCTAACAAAGAAATAATGAAGAAAGCAAGGTTTTGAATTCCGTTGAATCATTTGATCACATTATTTCCATGGACTGCTTTTATGTACCAGCTGACAGGGACATTAACTACTTCAAGTTACTAGAATATCAACTATCTCAATAGAGTTCTCAATTATTTTCTCTTTCCATTAACACCTCTGCTATTACGCTCAGATTTAAAAGTTTGGTTCCAACAGATAATGTAAAAATTGTATTTATCAGTAATAGGATATTACAAACTCAATCAGATTTTCTAGATGAGTTCCAACCTTCAGTCTGAACAAAAAAAAAAAGTCTTATCGCCTTTCTTGATACAAGAAATCCCCAAATATCATCACTTCATCAATCCGTCATCAGTTTGACCTCAGTAAAATGTAATGAATAAACGCTGAGTTTGATTATACAATAATGCAAAATAAAAAAGCACTAAACCTTTTTAAAGGAAGTTATTAAATCCAAGTCAAATATTAACTATCAAGCAATTACATTTGAAAGCATTTTCTTTCCCTAGCAGTAGGGATATTTGAAACTGAATCATGTCATCACTCATCTCCATTAAACTTTGTATGCATAAAGTGCTGACAGAATTGGTCTATCTGCCCATTGTGTGATTTAGTTTTGATAATTTCATGGTTTAACACTGCAGTAAAAGGTGCAAATTGAAAATGAAGGGCTGAACTACAAATTTCATTTGTAAATCAGTAAGAATCCCTTGCATTAAGTGCAGAGCCTGAATACATCATAATTGTTCTTTCTGAGTCTTCCCCAGAATCGTCCCTGACAGCAAGAACCTGGCAGTTTCATGGCACATTCCGCCACAGTGAAAATATTTCACCATTTTAGTGTTGCCTAATCTACATATCTGAACAGTAGGGAAGTCAGCTTCAATGCAGGAAACAGCAGAAGGTGGCTAACTGGTGATGGAAGCAGGGCAACATTTAAAAAAATCAAAATCCTAGTTAACCACTGTATTATTCCTTTCTGAGGTTTTTCTTACTCCTTTCCATGTAGTGTCCAAAAATGGTGGATTACCAGGCTTTTAAAATGAACAGGAATATGTAAACAATTCAGGCTACTCAATATGGATTAACTATCTTTCGTTCCACCAAAAATCTGTTCTGACTTTGAACCAGGTTCGCCAAAGAGAGAGAGCCTTTTTAGGCCAAAGACACTTTCCTGTAGTGGGAGTTCACTTAGGAGATACAACAGCTCTTAGACACAGCATTTTTTAATTACAGTTATCTTTGGCTCTTGGCTGGAGATCCAAAATGGATTGGTTTTTTGAGGGAAAAAACTCCTGCAATCTGTATGACTAATTTAATTAGCCTACTATAATTATGGTTAAAGCAACACATGGAAAATCTAAAAGACATGCATTTCATATTAGACATCCATTTTATGAAGTGGTTTGTGAATGCTACATTCCAGGCACTGAATGGGCTTGGTATAAAATATCAACAAACCTAAACAATGACTATATTGGCTGGAGTCCCTTTTGAGTCATTAGAGTCATTATCTTTTGTAGTCTCAGAATCTTTTATGAGAAGATGCGACTGCTCACGCCAAGTATTATTCTCCAAGAGATTCTGAATCTCAGTTCAAAGATTTCCCGTATGATTTTATGTGCAGCAACACTTACAGAAGAAACAACTTTTGTTTAGATTAAACTAGAGCACACCACACAATTAATTTACCATCTTTACAACACTACCTCAACCTAGCAGAAACATGAATCTTGAAACTTTTGACAATAAACAGCAGTTTCAACCTGATACATAAAAACAATGACACAAAATAAGAGGCCAAGTTTTCAACACAAAAGTTAGACTTCTCCAGCTGCTTGATTTGATGAACAGACAAATCAGAATACGTTCATCATGAACACTGTGATTGCACAATCAGTGCTAATGTCCAGTATCTAGTCTTTAAATGTTAGTCTGTTCTGAAATAATTCTTAAGTTACAAATTACTGAAAGACTTCTAAATTTCTTCAGCTACTGTTCTATCACTTTTATCAAAGCAATACCAGGAGATCAGCAATATTAACACATTCAAAATAAAAGCTAACTATAGGTAAACCATGTAATATGTCACTAGAATTCAAAGTTACACATTTTCAGGAGAGAGATTAATGTGCAAATATTTTATATGCATGTAATCAGAAATGAGGATAAAGCTTCATGTGCAAAACAATTTCACCCAATGCTCATTTTGTAAGCTATGACTGTACCTGTTCTCAATCTTGAGGGTAGATGTGACAGAACTGATAAAACTTGTTATTAAGGAGCACTCCAATACATCCAGAACAACCCAAATTCAGCAAAACTGGAGACAATTCTGGGTCTCCAGGATTATAAGTTTCTAAAGGCATGGCATAAAAATGTCACGATCTGAAAGCTACACAGTGAACTCTGTTTCCTGCAATGTATTTTCGCAATTACTTTACCCCAATGTGACTTTGTTGATTTAAAGCAGTAAGAAGCACATTAAGATGGCACACACCATCAGTGTGCATAAATAGTACATAAAGTTTATAAACATACAGTATAACACTCCTCCAAAACGAATTTGTTTCTCAATTTTATAAAAACTAACACACAAGTACCTTCGTCGTACCACTGAAATTCAAGTAAGAGTCACCTCTCTTTTTGGTACTCATACAATAAAACGAATAGATGTGAGCAGAGGTTTTTACCTGTACCTTTTATTTAAAAGTTTCACTTCTCAAATTAATTAGATACTGTATTTAGGATACTTATAAGTACAGAACTCGATTTTTCTGTGTATATTCTTGCAGGAATTTAGTCTCAACCTTTTCTGAAAATACAGGGAAAATGGAAGTAAATTGGAAAATAAAATCTGGCATATGAAAGAAGAAGAGAAGAAAAACTAATTTCAATAATGTAACTGCGAAAAAAAATCCCTTGTATTATTAGTTTAGAAAACAGAAAAACACTGACATTCATATAAGTTTTTAGGGTATTTTCTGCAATACTTCTCTCCAACTTTGCCTTTTCAAAATTATTTAAGTCTTTCAGACTATGAAAGTACTTAGGTGTCTACAAAACCGCACAGTCACAACAGCACTTAGGTGAACTAAAAAGACATGCAAAGAATCCAATTAAGCTTACTAAATATTTTTAATTGAATAATTACCACCTCAGAAATAAGGGGACATCAGTATCACCAAAAAGAATAAAAAAGGAGCCTGCAGCATCCCAGCACAGCAGATACAACTACTGTGCAACAGTGTTCTTAGGGTCCACGAGCTTGGGCCAGGATAGACGCTAAGGACACCACATCCAAACACCAAGTACCTCCTCATGCCACTTGTTCAAATAGACACACACTCCTTCAGAGGCAATACTCTGCAGCAGCAGCAGCAGCAGCAGCAGCAGCAGCAGCAGCAGCAGCAGCAGCTGGTAGATGCTGTTGGTAAAGAATATGTTACATTCTGATGCCATTTCATTTATATGCTTATTTTTTTTCTTCATTGCCCTTTTTCTTGTGTTTGACAGTTATGCGTGTTTTAAAAAACCAGGCTGCTTACTGCATTACCCTTCACCTGATCCATGATTCAAAATTCCACCTGATGAACCGGAACTGCAGGAAGGGATGTACCTTGTGTAAACATTACTTAATTGAAGAAAACAGTAATCGCTTCACAAATAAATGTCGGTCAATACCAGGAGATGAAAACTGAAAGCAGTTACTGTTCTGTTCAGCAGCGTAATTGCTCTTGTTGCTCTACTTAGATGTTAACACCAAAGTTGAATTCTTTCCCAGCACCTTCAGTGATCATAATACAAGATTCTGAGACTTTACTAAGAAGTTCTGAAACTGCTCATTAGCAGGAGCCAAGAACCTTCAGAACTTCCTAGTATCAAGTAACACGTATCTTTTATTCTTGTGCATTAAAATAAATTTATCACATATTTAGAAACACTGTTTGGAATGTAATTAAATAGTGACAAAAGCAGAACATAAAGCATATTATTTGCATATAATTACACTATCAGATTTTATATTACGCTCAATTTAAACTCCAAAAGTATCCTGAAATGTAAGTACCCTAAACAATATCAAATCCAGCAGTAACTGATGTTTTTCTTGAATGTAAATCTGAGCATAAGCATTCTTTAAGATTCGCTCAGATTTTTCTCTCCAAAATAATAAGAACTACTTAATTTATCAGTAGTAGCTATTTTTTTCCACAGTCATATCTGCCTAAACATTAGGTTTAAACAACAAATATAACTCTATATTTACAGACATTGATACATTTGATGCACTAGAACAGCAAGACCGTTGCTCGCATGAATGACATACCACTTCATCTTCAAATCCCCCAGCTAGTACGAGTGAGTAAGCTCCATCATTACTGCGTCCATGGATTCCACCAACATGCGGCCTGTGAACACCTGCTTCACTCACCTGGGAACAGAAAAAAGCCAGTTTCCAGCCATTTTTTTCAAAGACCCAGTCACCTACAACCGCTTTTAGCAATCAATTTTCTGCTTAAAATATTCTGCAGAGATTTCTGTGTCAACAGTTAATGCAAGACTGCTACTGAACGTGGGAATTCCACTGTTTATTCCAGAAGAAAAGCTAAAAGTAAGAACACCCAGAAAATCAGCAGGATAATGTAGGGCAGTGGTGACACTGGAAGACGTAAAGACACACTTTCTTTCTTGGGAAAAATCTCCAAGTTTTTTTCCATAAGCAGTACCTAAGACTGTACTCACTGATATACTCCACTTGCACGGTCATTTAGAACAATTCAAAGCAGAGGACGTCTGCCAGTTTGGTAATATTTTACAATATTTAATCAAGGAAGATCCCAGTGTAAACATCATTTTGTCAGGGACTTTCAAGGTGACACTCTAAATGTAACCAGTGGAGAGGAATATTATCACACTGCCCAAGGCAAAGGAAGAGGCCATTGCAACACCATATGGATCATAGACTAGTTCTCCAACCAAGATAACTCTCTGGTAGTAAGTGTTCAAGTAATCTGCAACCTGACCACCTGAAAGCTGCAGCTGTAGCATAATCTGGCAACATCATTAAAGTCTGCTGGAACATCTCTCCCACAAAAACGTATTTAATAATGGTTTCAAACTACTGGTTATTAAAAGAAAAAACCACAAACAACCTTTACAAATAAAAAGAGACTATATATTAAATTCTGCATTTTCTCACTATATTATGCAAAAAATACTATTGATAGAATGAAAGCTTACATCACAAAACCAATTACACTACTTTCTACCTTCATCTTTTCTTTCAGACCTTGATTTTGCCTGTTTTTCTCATTCTGCTTCTCGCACTCCTGAGCTCCTTTTCTCAGCCTACTCTTCTATGCAACCTTCAAGGAAGTCTATATTCTTCTGCTATAGTCTTGAAATTTCATAATACAATACATCAAAGATCCAGCTAGTCAAAAATGCACTTTTAAACAACAGATTAGAACTGTGCACAGTACAAAAACTATGCAAGGACACAATAATACTTCTTTGCACGATTTCTCAGGATCCAGCTGTCTGTGGCTGACTTCCTATACTATTTAAAACTTTTGGATTCATAGTATCGAAGACATAGAAGAGTTCACAGTAGTACCACTTGTCGTATGAACTAGTACCACTTTCAGTCACTTTGGAGTGGACAGCCGATGTTCTTTTCATTACCACTTTACAAAATTTGACATTACAAATTTGTCATTACGGAAGTATGTAAATTGGTCCCACTTTTTTTATACTGTACGTCATTTTATAGTCATCTACACCCCACAAAATTTTCAACATTTTCCAGATGAATGAAAACCATTCTATCCCTTTAATCATGCTGGTTGCTGTTCATAGTAATGTATTTTATTCTCCTGAACCTTCATTTCACGATAATTTAGTATTTGATTTATTTTTTTGATCACTATTGGGTATTAAAATGACATATTTTTCAAAATTAGCTATTAGAACATCTCTTTGCTAAATAAGAAGAATAAATAGCTGAAAGCGAATTACAAATTACATACTTAGAACTGTTCCCAGTCCCATGTTTACTATCCACAACAACTTAGCACTTTGCCTTAACTTTATCAGCTATCTGCCAGTTTTTCCAGACCATTTAAGAATATGCTGAATAAAATGGCCCCACTATTGCACTCCTCTTCCCTGTTGTATCAAACATCCTTTAATGATTCCTCCCTCCCTTCTTTTCATTTCCAGGTTTTATCAATTAAATCTATGTTTCTGGTATGTCATTCACCCCCAAGATGAACTGTGGTAAATAATTCATGACAAAGATGGTCTTCAGAAGCTTTGAAATATTGCTCCAGAAGCAATATTTAGTCAATTTCCTTCTAGGGAAAAGAGAGTTTGTGTCATAAAAAACCTATGCAAATCAGAAATAAAGAAGTCTTTAAACTCTCATACAGTCTCTAAATTCTCATAGATTTGCTAAGACAAACTCACTTTCTCATAAAAAAGACTATGAGAAAAAAAAGTGTAACAACTTTCTACATAGAAAGCATTTCAATTTTTTTTTTTAATGACAAAATATTTAATTTGTACCCAAAATAAATTAATTATGAATGAATGGTAATTGTCTTTCAATATCTAGTCCACACACATATATATATATATAAAAAAAAATTTTCTTTAATGGATTTTTTGACAAAAAGCAGCACTCCAATTCTGTTTCTTTTTCCTACCAGTATTAGAAATACCTGAAAAGCATTGGCTTTTGTCTTACCAATAGAATTCCTAACAAAAAGGTAAACCAGTAATTCCAATTACCATAGAAGCAGTGAAAATAAAAACTGATTTTGATACTTAGAGTTTGCGTAAGTGATTTTAGAAAGTTCTCTTACTTCTTAGACTTTACATAATCAGGCAGCCAACAAAAAGAAAGCAAGTGATGATAAGTTCATGGAACAAGTCACAAGAGGTTTTTGATTTTTGGCTTGCCCCTCCTCAAGCGGTTTAAAAACCCCTGGTTTTATTCTTCCAAATATGACAGAAAACATTCAGTTACAGTCATTTACACATGCAAGGGACAAAGAACGAAATGATTTAAAAAACAAGAAAGTATGTATTTTCATAACTAAAAACAACAATAAAAAAATGAAAGATAACCCAAAAACCCATTGCAATTGGACCAGGCTGGGGAAAAAGGGAGGAAGTTTGTCGCTTGCTGGATACTGTGAAACCACAAAAAAATCAGTACTGGCACAAAATGAAGCTGTTCCATTCTCCCTGCTTTGTTTTTTCCTGCCCCGTTGAGTATTGGCACTGTGCTTACATAACCAAGATGTGAAACAGACTGGGAAAATTAACCCCCACTCTACTGCACACAGGATTGTTTGTCTTCCAGTTTTTTACCAATCTAGTTTACCACAGAGCCTAAGGAATATCTGAAACAGNTTTTTTTTTTTAATGACAAAATATTTAATTTGTACCCAAAATAAATTAATTATGAATGAATGGTAATTGTCTTTCAATATCTAGTCCACACACATATATATATATATAAAAAAAAATTTTCTTTAATGGATTTTTTGACAAAAAGCAGCACTCCAATTCTGTTTCTTTTTCCTACCAGTATTAGAAATACCTGAAAAGCATTGGCTTTTGTCTTACCAATAGAATTCCTAACAAAAAGGTAAACCAGTAATTCCAATTACCATAGAAGCAGTGAAAATAAAAACTGATTTTGATACTTAGAGTTTGCGTAAGTGATTTTAGAAAGTTCTCTTACTTCTTAGACTTTACATAATCAGGCAGCCAACAAAAAGAAAGCAAGTGATGATAAGTTCATGGAACAAGTCACAAGAGGTTTTTGATTTTTGGCTTGCCCCTCCTCAAGCGGTTTAAAAACCCCTGGTTTTATTCTTCCAAATATGACAGAAAACATTCAGTTACAGTCATTTACACATGCAAGGGACAAAGAACGAAATGATTTAAAAAACAAGAAAGTATGTATTTTCATAACTAAAAACAACAATAAAAAAGTGAAAGATAACCCAAAAACCCATTGCAATTGGACCAGGCTGGGGAAAAAGGGAGGAAGTTTGTCGCTTGCTGGATACTGTGAAACCACAAAAAAATCAGTACTGGCACAAAATGAAGCTGTTCCATTCTCCCTGCTTTGTTTTTTCCTGCCCCGTTGAGTATTGGCACTGTGCTTACATAACCAAGATGTGAAACAGACTGGGAAAATTAACCCCCACTCTACTGCACACAGGATTGTTTGTCTTCCAGTTTTTTACCAATCTAGTTTACCACAGAGCCTAAGGAATATCTGAAACAGAAAATGAGACGGTTCAAAAAACCACCAAAAGCTGAATATACAGTGAATTTCAGTAGCAGTACAGGCTTACACTGTAAGCTGTTTAAGCTGTTCATCAGCCTAAAAGCAGATTTGGACATCCATTACATATGGCCAAAAGCACCTACAGAGCCAATTCACAGTGATACCACATAATGTTTTCAAAATCTGCAGTCTACGCCCCCTGCCTAGGATAATCAGTTCATGTGAAGAAAACTCTTCAGAAAATACTTAACTCTATTCACTAAGTACCCCACTCAAAATTTTAACATGTGAAATATGTCTACCATAATTCCAACAGACTTTCTATTAAGTTGTATGGTAAAACCAGTACAGTTCAACCTTTGCTACTATTGGCACCACTTTCAATATTGGAATCATAATGTATTTGCTTTACTTAGTCCTGGTGAAAATGGCAGTTGTCAATTTAAATTTATTTTAGTGCCCAACCCATTAATTATTATTCCTACTTTCTTCAATTACAGCTAATACTGAAACAACATACCTGAACTCTGAATTTCCAGGTTGTCCCAACAGGAACACCAGGTATGGGCCCATAATGATTTGAAGGAACAATAGTGCATTCCTTAGTGCGACCAACACAGGCCATGCCCTAAAAATACATCAGACAAAATGAATCAGTATTACAATATTGAAGACTATTTGCAAATTCAATGCAGAGATCATGAAATCTGTATATTACAGGAAACACATACTTTGAAATATGTTAACAATCGTTAAAAGGAATGTTAAATTAAGTCATATGTGGTTATGGGTTTGGGAGGGGAATTCGGGGTTGTCTTCCTTCTGTTTTTACCTCTGGTCACCTTAATAACCCTTCCACTGCTTTAACTGCCAGTAGACAGTGGGCAGGATTAAACATTGTCTTGTCGTCTGTACAACCCAGTACTGAATTTTGTGTAGTGCGTATGTAAGCAGAATTATAGATGTAGCACATACATGAACAATCAGAGTAACAGCTATTTCTAAAACACACTCTACCTTTCCCCAGTCTCTCTGGCTTTCAGTACTGGCAGATGGCATCTTTGCTTTCTTTTTACTCTGTTTGAGCTTTTCTCCAGCCTTTACAACTTCATTAGAATCATTTTTGCAGGAAGGACAATACCTAAAAAAAGGTTTTAGCAAATTCTCAATTAACTTCATAATAATGGCAATACATTTTTTGTAGCCAAAAGAGTGTCCATTTGTTTATTTTGACTGAACGTTTCAAGCTAGCAAGCATATACCAGTCTTAAGCAGCTGAAGCCTACAGTTTAAAAAATGAACTCAACATGAACAAATACTGTCAACTTTTTTTAAAAAAGGGATTTTCAATATCTTCAAAGGTAGAGTGCTAGCGGAAAAACATGTAACTATTTTTTCCCACATGATATGTGAGAGGTCCCCATGTCTCCTGTATTCTCTCTTCATTTGGTCCTCCTTCATTTATATAATGTAAAGGAGAAAATAGCTGAGATTACAGTATGCTGCTAACCACTACTTATGGTCTCTTTCTATGTCCTGCCCAGTCTACCCTTATTTTTAGCTGGTAGTGCAACAAATTTCACTGCAGGTTGCTGAATGTCAAGCAGAGCCAAGGTATGACATAATGTGTATAGAAACATACCAACACAAACTCACTCACTCCACAACAGTGAAGCTATTTGGAATATAATGCTGAGGCCCACTCCAACTAACACAAATCCATTCAGGTAGGAAAGCAGAGACACTAGTACGCAGTGACTACAGCAGAGAGAGAAAAGGAGTACAGTGGTCCTTCTGCTGTTTCCAACAACATTCTAATCCCACTCCAGGAACATCAGTACAAAGGCATGTCCATGTTTCTGGCTCCCACAGGCTGGGTTTGGCCCATACACCATTAGAAGAGGAAGCCTGATCTACACGAACATTGATAATCTAGTTCAGATAACTACTACTACTACTACTACTACTACTACTACTACTACTACTACTACTACTACTACTAATTCTACTGTTTTGGATTTATTAAGTTTTGTATGTCAATATGAATAGAAGAATTAATGATTAATGTCCACAGGAATAGATTTCACTATCTCAATAAAGGTGTTGAACCATTAAAACAACTAAAACAATGAAGCTATGTAGATTAAAATAAATAATAATGTAAGATGCTGAAATTATCTGACACTATGACTTTGAAGAGTATTACAGTTGCTTACAGAAAAAGAGCATGCAACAACCAATTAAAAGAACAAACATGACATAATGCAAATTCACAAGGTGAATTAACTAGGTGAGTTCACACAGTGAATTCCCTGTTCCTTGATAGGGTAAAAACACTACCTTAATATCTTTTAAACCAAATCTTGTATGGAATATTAAACACTGTTTCACATACAGAGTGACTTAATCTGCACAAGATAAACTTACCCTTTCCCAAACTGAAGGCTTAACCCCTGAAGAGAGTTTGCCAGATTTTACACTCTAAAAACATGAAATGGAAATATTTCCAATTCTAAAGCAAACTGTTCACAAATTAAGAATCAGACAGCCATAACTCTTTGCTAGTATGCAAAAAGAATGGAGGGCACAAACTTCTTCTTTGGTAGGAGATGCTGCTTTGCCCAGTGCAAAAGCATTTCTACATAATGACAAGCATTAAGACAGCACAGGGCTGGTGACACTAAGCATCACAAGAGTGGTTCACATAAGCCAGGTCCATAACTGTACCTCTACCATCCTGTGACTTCATTCACAGATGCAGCTATTGACTTACATGTGTAACTCTTAAGCCTCCTACTGTTAGTTACACAGCAAACAAAAACAAGGTAAAAAGCTTGACAGCCATTTTCCAACTGGAAATTTATAATTTGGAGAATGAATGAAGACTGGTTCTGGAGCGGAGGAGGTGCTTGTGATCAAAAGGCTCACCATGACCCAGCAATGTGCACTCACAGCCCAGAAAGCCAACCCTCCAATACTGGGCTGCATCCAAAGCAGTGTGGGCAGCAGGTCAAGGGAGGTGATTCTCCCCCTCTACTCTGGTCTTGTGAGACCTCACCTGCAGTGCTGCATCCAGCTCTGCTGCACCCAACACAAGAAAGATGTGGACCTGTTGGAAAGAGTCCAGAGGAGGGCCACTGAGTCGATCAGAGGGCTGGAGTACCTCTGCCTTGAAGACAGACTGAGAGAGTTGGGGCTGTTCAGTCCGGAAAAAAGGCTTCAGGAAGACCTTACAGCACATTCTAGCTAGTTTGGATTTTAGTAAGAAATTCTTTCATGTGAGGATAGTTGCTCCAGAAAACAGGCAGACCATCAGGTACTAACCAACAAACATTATGGAATCCAGTAAGGTGTAGGAGATTTGAGTTACTAATTTACAGAGAATGTTAAACCTTCCAAAAGATTTACACAGATTTTTACATAAAATACAATCACAAGGTTCAAAGAGATTCCATGTAATGTATTCATAGACATCTTAGATATTTAATGAAGTCTATGTAATGGAAAACTTCCTCAGAATAAAATTCTACTTATTACTCATCTGTAAAGTATTAGGATCTCAAGCAAGTCATAGGCAGGTGATAAATATGAACAGTATAAATTGTAGACAGCTAATAAAGACAGAAGAATAAGTACATAAGACATGAAGAGTAGCAACGCAGTGGTCCTTCCATAGCATGAAAAATGAATGTAGTAGAGGCAATGAAGAGCACAGGGGCATCAGCAGGGACAGAGGATGAAGGGGCAGAGAAGCGTGAGCATAAGAGACTTGCTCAAGCAGTGAAGCTTTTAAAAAATGAAAAGGCTGAGGAACAACAGCTGTCGATAAATACAGTCAGACCACGTAATGTCACAGAAGATCATAATTAATAAAATGAACATACCAGTCTTGTAATTCCATAAGGTTATTAAAGCTTACTACCATCCTTTGTGAATGAGTTAAAAGAATTATCATGACAGAAAACATAAGCCTTATATAAAGTAGATGGATGAAAACACCCCAGAATTAAAAAACATCTTCAGTATTTTCTTTCATGAGGTGCAAATATCAAAAAGGTACCATGTACAGAATGTCAATATAGGTAAGTAAATCATCCTTGTATATTTACCAGTCTTCATCTTCTGGTATCTTGCTTAAGGGAGGGTTCAGGCAGTATATATGATAAGCCATATTACATTCATCACACAGGAGTTGCATGTGAGCATCCTGTTTGCCACCACACAAGTAACACGAACAAAACCGGCACTCCTTATCTGGATCAGCCCTACAGTGCTTGCATTCAGGGCCACTTTTTCCTGTCAAAAACAAAGAAACGTCAAATGCCATGTATCTCAGAAAAGTGCATCACTGTAACTAAAGGAATAATTATTTCTGAACATGAACACTACTCTCTTGAAACTGCTTTTTTTTCTTACAATGAGGTATTTAACTACGTAGGTCTAACGAGATTTCTTCTGCTGTATAAACAAGTCATAAAGAAAATCACTAATCAGCAGCTTCTCTTTATTTTGTCCTGTCCCCAAGATGCACCTGCACATTCTCCCTACAGATGGAGCTTTGCTGCCTTTTGAAGCTGTACAGCTTACCAGTTCCTTCTAAGTTAGCTTGGATAATATAAGCAATAAAAGTAAGTACTTCTTTCAGGAGTTTATTCTTGAATAGAAACATAAGGTGGATCCTTGATGTATCCAGAGGAGTTCTGGATACTTTAACAGTTTTCCTAGGTATACCAAGAAGGAAATGAATGACTAAGAGTTTGCAGAAATCCAAGCCCCTTTCTACTGAAGAAAAGCATGCCCTCCCAACTGAATGGACTTTACAGAGAAACTGATCAACACAGTTGTAAGTTATCAGTGTAAATCTCTGTGGAGAGAAACTCCAGACTGAAAGTTTTATAAGAAAGAGGGATTGGAATGCCAAGCATTGTGCTGTACCTGCAGTCTTTCTGGAGGACCTTGAACAATACTTTCATCTTCAAAGGCAAAATCAGCTAGATTTCGAGTGGGAAGGGGATGGAGTTTTGATTAACAAAGAAAAGTCAGGGGCTCTTGATGAATTAAAAACTGACAGGGGAACACCTGTGAAATGCTTTAAAAGAGCAAGAGCTTTTTCATCTAAAACGTTGACACAGTTGATGGCCCAGCTAAAATGTCTATACACTAGCATATGTAGCAGGGGTAACAATCAGAAGAATTGGAAGTGACTGCACAGATGGAAAGCTATGATCTAATCACAAACACTGAAATTTGGTGGGACAAATCACATGACTGGAGCACTCCCATTGATAGCTACAAACTGTTCAGAAGGGACAGGCAAGGAAGGAGGGGCAGGCAATTTGCCCTCTATGGACTGATTGCACAAACCTGTCTTTGAAAAACAGCAATGAACAGGTCAAGAGCTTGTGATCGAAAATCAGAGGCCAAGCCAACAAAGGAAACCTCATGGTCTGTCTTTATTACCAGCCACCCAATTGAGGGGAGCCTGTTGACAAAACCTTCTTACTTCACCTGCAGGAGGCATCACTCTGGCAGGTTCTGATCCAGCTACAGGGACTGGTCAGGACAGTCACCCTGACATCTGCTGGAAAAGCAGCTTGGCGAGATGTAAGCAGTCCAGGAGACTCTTGGAGAGCATCAAGGATAATTTCTTAACCCAAGTGACAGAGAAGCAACAACTGCACCTGTTGCTCACTGACACAGATTAACTAATTGGCAAGGTCAGGATCAGTGGCAGCCTGGGCTGAAGTGATCATGCCCTGGTGGAACCCATGATCTCAAGCGTTATGGGCCAAAGAAAGGTTAAAGTCAGTA
>VZRS01008672.1:29952-101049 GCA_013398055.1 Ifrita kowaldi | reverse complement strand
AGATCTGCTCAACGCTGCATATTTTTAATTTACCCTGCCTTGTTAGTGACTAAGATCTTCACAGTGCTGAGCCACCTAAGCTGCAGCATTATTCACATGCACAATGGGAACAAAGCAGCAAACAGTTCAAATTAATTCTGTATAAAGCCAGAACAAATTGTATCATTTGCAATGCAAATGTGATTTCAAGCCTCATTAACATCTTCTTTAGGGTCCGGTGCCTCAGTAGTAGGATAGAGTGATGTTTGCCCAGCTCCAAGACATGTGCCAAGCACCCGGCCACCCCTGAGCTCCTTCTGCCAGGGAAGGAAACAGGAACACAACGAGCAACAAAAGCCACCAGTGGTAACAGAACTTGCTTTGCTCCAGTTTGAAAGGTTAACTTTCATTTTAGTGGGGTAAATGCCTGGTGCACCCAAACATTGCCATTTCTTCTGCCTTTGCTTAAATAACTTCAGATCACAGCAGTGAACAGGGATGAAAATGGGAATTAATTTCCTCAAAAACAACCAGACCCCCGTGAGCTTCCTCTTACTCTCAGGACTGAAAATGAAATCAGATTGTGAGATAAAACCTTTGTACAAGTGGAGATGTGAGATAAGAGCTCCAGGATTTGGCTGTTCTGCTTCCTCCTGTGCATCCCTGGTGCTTCCAGCAGAATCCAACTCCTGCTCCATCGTTTGGGAGAGCAGCAGGGAACGGGGGGTTATGGAACGCCCAGATTCTATGGCAGGGTCACCTGGACAGGTGCAGCCCTCTCGGAGCACACAGGTGGCTCCATGGGAGCTCACTGCTGGCTGTGTGGTGTTTAATACTGAGTAATTACATTTAATGGAAGATATGGGAACAAACACTGATGGACAGTTTGGAAACACAGCATTAGAGAGATTTAAAGGCTGCTTGCAGAGGAAACTCCACTGGTTGAGTTGGTTTGTGGATTCAGGCTGATGCAATTACACCAGAGCAGCTTTTCACAAGGGTGACTGATGTATAAACTCTGTGTAACAGGGGTGTTTTCATGCAATTTTTACACTTCTTAAACTTCGTGCACTTTTATTTGCATAACTGGAGAAGCCTTCCCTTGCAAGCAAACCCCAGGGGAGGCTGAGTGGGGTCTGGGAATGCCAGATTTTGACAGAGTGGCCACGAGGGGTCCTGCTCAACTCAAAATGGTCTGAACCTCTCTCAGCTAAATGTGACAAAATGCAAATGAAAACATGCACACAGGCTGGGTACATAGATGCACACGCTAAATTTAGGGAATGCAAATGCTCATCTGATTCATCTGCCCAGTGAGTGCCAGTGCAGGGATAAATCAGTGAAGTGGCTCAGGCCACAGCAGCCCTGGGTGAGCCCAAACACCGACCGTGCCCAGCCACAGCAGCGGGGGCACAGCTGAACAAACACCCTGAGGCAGCCTCTGCCCTGCTGAGACAAAGCTGAATTCCTGCTGTGTTCTGCCTTCACCGGACCCTTCCCTGGGCTCATGGCACGCTCTGAAGGTGCAGCCGGGGCTGGGAGAGCCCCTCTGGCAGCACAGAGCTCCGAGTCTCTGCCGGGAGCCGGGCTCTGGCAGCACAGAGGGGCACAGACCCAGCCCTGCTGGCAGTGCCAGGGCACCTGGGGGCAGCAGAAGGGTGCCCAGCTAAGGCAGGAGGCACCTCCTTGGAGGCACCTGCAGCGAGGCTGAAGCACTGCAGTAAAACGTTGGTTGCACAGCCCACCAGGAGCACTTCTGAGAGAACAAAGTTCTGAATGGGGAAATGAAACCCAAATTACATGCACAGATAAACACATGCCTTTTCATGTGTCGGCCTTGGAGCAGCAGGGCTGGAGTTCAGCCTCTTTGGGAGTTGATGTGTCCCCTTGAACCATCCACTTTTCCAAAAAGTGACCCCTGGTTTGTTTTCTCACAGCAAAAACTGTCAAGCACCAAGCAGGCTGTGGGGGGATGAGTGGCAGAGCCCTGGGTGCGAGGGTGCTGTGAAGGCACAGCAGTCACTCACTGCTCCCTCCCAGCCCACTTGAAATCCTGCTCTGACAGGTAGAGCAGAACAGCCTTACTCAGCTCCTGTTTTGCTCCTTGAGTCATCTCTCTTTATTTTCCTGACAAAAGCAGCTTTTCCACCTTCTCAGCACTGCAGAACCAGCCCAGGGAGCAGATCCCCCTGCATGCATCACCGAGATGCAGCACTGCTCTCACTGCCAGAAGCTTCTTCTGAAGAATGGCAGATGCAGACAAATAAGAACCAGCTGGGAGAAAGATAAAGTCCTGATGTCTCATCTGAGACTTGATCCTTACCTCCTCATTTGAGAGGTCTCCTTTAAATCAACACGAGCCCTTCCCAAATGCACACATGCCATTGCTCTAAAAACTTCTATAATCATATCTTGTGAACAAACATGAGTCATGAACAAAACTCTGAAAGCAAAAAAGGCTTCAAAATTAATCTACGTAATCGTCACATTACCCTCAGTGCTGTCTAAATTCTTCCTATAACTCACTTTGGCGTTTTACTGATGAAGATAGGGAATATAAAGAGTCCAAGTGGCCAAGCTGCCTCAGGCTGTGGGGAGATTATGGAAGGAGAAAAACAAACCATTACTGAGGGTCAGCTGAAAATGATCCAGTGACCTGCGGGCAGAGAGAGGTGGAGAAAGCAGGGAAAGCAGGGGAAACGGAATCCCTTTTTTTCCCCCAGAAAATGTTAGAACCTGAAGCATCCAAACGCGGGGGCTACGGGAGGTGGGGCTGTGAGGAATCCAAAGTTCTGCTCCTGCCATTTCCCTGTCATTTATTTGTCCAAGGAAGCCCGGGGTCTGCAGGCAGGAGACAAGGAAAGGATGGGGCGTTGTTAATGCTGGAACCACAGCCCCCAGAGCTGGCGGTGAGGGGGTGCAAGGCCTGCAGTGAATAGGGGAGAAATCTGAGATTCAGGAGACGCTGCTGCAGCACAGACACCTTGCAGGGCTGTTCTGAGAGAAACAAGGTCCCTCATCCATCACTTCTGACTTCCAGAAAGTGTCAGTGTGAACACTGTCCAATCGCCACGAGGTCCCATGGAAACAGGTCACCACTTTTTTGTCAGATTACACCTAAAAGGCATTATACATATATTTATTTCCATCTGCTTTATAGCCTTCATCACCATAGTAACTTACCCTCCTGTCAATGCTGCACGGTATCTCCCAGCACTCTGGAGAGGTTAAACACCTTCCCTTATCGGCACTCAAGGTTACTGCACCATTTTCACGGAGCACAGCCTGGCTTGCCAAATCCCGTGCTGCCAGCAGTGCCTGCTGATCGCCTGGGCCTGGGGCAGGGACAGGAGCTCTCCCCCAGCAGGGCAGCAGAAATGAGGCTGCACTGGAGCACAGAAAGGAGCACTTTTAATCCTTGCATTCAGCTCCCTCTCATGCCAAATCAACTGCTCTGAATATTGGATTCTTTTCTGATGCTTAAACTAAAAAAAAAAAAAAAAAAAAAGGGCAAGATACAGAATATGAGTTCAAAAAGAGGCTGCAGGCACCAGTTGCTGCATATAATCACTGAAAGCTGTAGCACTGTGAATGTATTTCTGATTATGTTTCAGTTTTCCATTATTAAAAATGGGCTGCAGTTGATTCATAGTTTCGCTGCAATCAGCTGAAAGCCAATTACCACCACAGCACAAACCACTTCTGAGGCAGACTCTCAGGCTGCCAGGGAGAAATACCACTCCATTCCCGGAGCACTCCTTCTCCCCAGCACATTTGTTTGGGAATTTTCTACAAAACTTTGTACAGAAGAAAACCTGCATCGTCTGGGCTACTCCATGGAGCCGGATTTTTCCTTCCCAGAGAACCTGGACCCTGCCCATGGCCCTGTATCCCAGCATCACCAGAGCACTAATCCTTCCCCGGCAGGAGGCAGCTTTTCCTGGGCTCCTGCAGAACCGCCCACGGCCCTGCCCACACCTCGCTGAGCCAAGTCCTCCTCTCTCCTGCTTTTCTCTCCTCTTTCAAGTCAAACCTGTTCTCACAAGCTCACCAATTTTCATTAGAAACACCGTGGGGTATCAGCAGGGTGGGGAACAACGTTTATATTTTTGCCAGCCATTCAGCAGGAGCAGCAGGAGCAATAATGACTTGTCACTCTGCCCATCCCTTCTCCCTTCCCTCCCTCCGACCTGTCACTTTGCTTTGGCATTGCCCACGCAAAGAACCAGGAAATTACTTCCATTTTCCCTGAATATTAGACAATTTATCCATGCTTGTACCTTTGGTGGATTCTTCCTACAGAATTACAGCCCAGAGGGTGTTGGTAAAGTTGTAAAAAGAGTGTGGCAAGAATCCACAAATCATGACACCAGTCCTGTGTTCTAGCTCTAATTAGAGGCAATTTGCATCTGCTATGTGTTTATATCCGTGCCAAAATGCAGCTCAGGTTCAGAGAGAAGATAGATCTGTGCATCAGTTCAAGTTCAGGATGCAGCAGGGGGAAGAGGGAAGAGCAGAGGGGGATTAGCAGGGAAGGGCAGGAGAGAAACAGAGCCACACTTCATGTTCCTGTCCTTCTTTGGAGGTTGTCAGTGAAGTCACATCTCCATTGGCAACATCACAATCGTCTCCACAGCAACAAATGTGATGCTGCAGATCGCTGAAATATCTATTTTTGAAAAGGTAGGAGGAAAACACAAGTGTGGAGCATGTAGGGGTTGAACAGCCACACAAGCCTAATGACTATAATGGGAGGTGCACAAAAATACTCAGAGAGGAGCTGAGCAAAATCACCCTCTGAAAATTTCTTCCTGGACCCTTCTTAACATCTCACAGGCAAAAATAGCAAAGAAGTCCCAGAGGCAGCCAAATTCCCCGTGATCCCCAAGGTATCCCTGTCTCTCTACCAGATGCTCCTGGTCCCACAAAGCCAGGGGGAGGCAGGGGCAGGAGAGGAGCTGGGAATGGGATCCCTGTGTGACCCTCAGGGCAACAGGGACCAGCTGAGCAAAGGACAAGCCAGGGCTTTACACTGGGTTAAAGTGCAATTACTCCTGAGAAAAAGGGCCTTAAAAGGACCTAAAAAGGACCTAAGAAGGATTTGCATCCATAAAACATAAAGGGATTAAAGTGGAAGGGAATTTATTTTCCAAGTCTAATCTAGATGTAGCCAAAGGCTGTTAGCAGCACTGCCCTCAGGTTCCTTCAGCTGTTGCTAAAACTCCTAGGAAGTTTCTGCTATGATTTGTGCCATCCAAGGTTAAAAAACGCCTTCAGCTCAGCAGTTCTTGGAAATGCTTCTGACATTTTGGACAGAACCTCAAAGAACTCTTCAAATGCAAGGGGGTGTGAATCCAGAATCTTTTTGACAGGCCTCGAGCTAAACCTTCCTGCTCAGGTCAGGGCTCTGAGCAGCTGAGCCCCCATCAGCTTCTCCTCAGCAGAGAGTGGAATGTTTGAGAGGACAGACCCCTTCCCTGCGCCCTCGAGGAAATGGCCTCGCTCAGGGCAGGAGCTGCCGGCGCCACGAGCGCCGTGGTCGGGGAGGCTCGGGAGCTGTGGCTGGGATGCAATGAATTCTTCACTTCTGAGACAAGGCCCTTAAGAGCCATTTCCTCGTGAGATGCAGGAGGGCTTCCCTTGAAGGGGGAGGTGGACGCACCCTCTGCTCCTCCGTGCTCCCCTCTGCCATTCCTGGGCTCGGAATTCCGGAGCTCCAGGAGCGTTTGGACAACGCTCTGAGGGATGCTCAGGGTGGGATTGTTGGGGTGTCCGTGCTGGGCCAGGGTTGGACCAATGACCCCTGTGGGTCCCTTCCAACCAGGGTGTTCTGTGGGATTTACCAAAGTCCCCAAATGCTTGGAAAATGAGGGTGTGGGGTAAGAACAGGCTTGGGCAGATGAACAGACCTGCGATGCCTCAAATCCCTTCCAGCACATTCCAGCCATCACTGCCGTTCCCTGCCTTTGTGAACTGCAAATTGCAACCAAATTTATGCAAAACAGAACCCTAAGAAGATGAAAAAGTTGTGTTTAAACTTCATATAGGAAGTACAGTGCTGTAAATATTTTTAATTGGTGCTGTGAGTTATATTTTATGCTGCTATTGCTGTGCCTTGCGTATGGTTTGAGATCAGTAGTTTATCACTGGAGCTGGCTGATGGTTTCCACTGAACGCACACTAACAACTACCAGGATATGAGAGCACCATAAATAGTGTAGAATAAATGGGAATACTTTTCTCTCCACAAATAATATATCTTTCTTCAAAATGAGTCTCTCTCCTCTGGCATGACAACAGAATTTGATTGTCTTCGGTCTATTTGGAAAAAACCCCAACCCTCAGAAAATGCCTATTTCTCAAAAAACAGAGTAATGTATCAAATTGTTAAAAGGGATCACCTGGAAACATTTTAGACCCTGGGAGGGCTTTCAGAGAATTTAGGGATTGTGCCACCTCTGCTCTGCTGCCCAGGGGTGTCTGGACCCAGATCTGGACTCCTTCTCTCTCTGGATCAGCCTAGAGGGGTGCCCTCACTCTGGGAAGGTGCCTTTGGCACAGCAGCTGGGTCTCCCTCAGAGCTTTGACAGGCTTCAGCCTCACCTACAGCACAGCTCAAACATTTTTTTATGCTGCAGCAAAAATATTTTTTGGGGATGGGAAATCAATTTCCTTCCCAACTCCATTTTTAAAGAGCAAGTCAGAACAAACCCACCTACTGTTTCCTTCGTGCTCTTAGAGGCTTCTCTTCCTCTGCATCTTGTAAGAGCTGCGATTCAGAGATGAACGAAAAATGAGATGTACCCAGGGCTGGCACAGGACTGCTCTGCTCTCTCAGCTGTGCCTGCACGGGGAGAGGAAGGCAGCAGGGAGAGCTAAGGCACCCCAGTGCCCCTCACAGCACAGAGAGTCCCAGCAGCATTAACCCCTCCCAGACCAGCCCCATGGGTGCTCCAGTGGGTGCCTGGCAGTGCCCCGTGCCCCCCACAGGGGTGATCTCTGCACCCAGAGCTGCACATCACATTTTGGAAAACTTGCAAGCAGGAAAGTGCGGTCACCCCCTCAGTCAGCCCAGGGAGCAGAGAGATTCTCCCTTCCTGACAAGAGATATCTGGAGATCTACATCCCTCCTGGCAACGTTATTTTATCTCTTATTTTTGTATAGATAACAGAACATTAGCATGCACAAGTGCAATTAATATTTTATTATTTTCCTATCTCATAAAATACAGAAATTTAAATCACCAAGGAATTAGAGGAATGGAAGGAGCACTATGTTTAAGCAGCTACACACTGTGGTTTGCATCATGTAATGGGACGTGTTTAACGCAGTTTTACACAGCAGCCTTTCATCATTTACATTTGCCTCTGGCTTCATAAACGCTGCCATCCTGTTTAGGTTTGCTACAGTGGGATGTAAACGTTTCCCAGGCAGCATCCCCATGAATCACACCTGGAACATGGAAATTGGCCATCTGCATTTCCAAACATCACTTCCATGCTTCTGCCTCTCAGCCTTAAGGTTCAGCGTTTGATTTAGGAGTGTGCCAAGTGCCTCAGTGAGAATGGCCAGGCAGGACAGCAGAGTGGGAGCTGCTGGGAAGTTTCAGGCTCTCTCTTGGTCCAGGAGCCATCGTGCTGGGGAGCACACAGGGGCTCTGACACCTATCCTGTTGTTACTGGAACATCTAGAGTGTCTTTCTCCAAAGATAATGAAGTCAAAGATTCCAACAGAGCTGGGAACTCACCCCCAGCATTCCAGGCACTTTGAGCATGGACAGCAGCAAAGAGCAGAGCTCCTGGACATGGCTCAGCTGGGAGGTCACAATTCCCAGGGAACCCTTCCCTCTGGCAGGACCCTCCAGGGCTGAGGAACCCCCCCAAAGAGCCACATTTGAATGTCCATCAGAGCAGTTTCTCCTGGAGACGAGCAGGAGCTCAGCCCACGCTCAGCTCTGTTGACTCAATGTGTATTTTTAAGTCTACAACCCCAGGAAGGTTTTGCAAGACAGGAATTTGCTGTACATATTAGGAAGCTGCCAAGGAACAGCCACCTTCACACGGCAGCTGCCCTTTGGGATGGTGGGGCTGTGGGAAGTGACAGAGCTGGGAGCAGGGGGTGTGGAAATGCTGGGTGGCCCTTTCTGGCCCCTTCCAGGGCCACTGTCCCCGGGTTTCCAGCACAGGCACCCAGATTTGGTGCCCAGCAGCTGAGGCTCAGGGACAGCCAGGAAAGAGGCAGGAGCCTGGAAGGGAGGGAGGTGCTGGGGAAGTTCCACGAGGAACAGGCAGGGCCAGGGCTCTTCCCAGGGGCATCACTGAGCACCGCTGATGGGGCGGTGAGGACCAAACAAACATTGCTTTTCCCAGCCTACAGGTGAGGACAATGTGTCTGCACACATTTCTGTGCCCCACTTTGGCTTCTCTGCTTCTTCAAACCACGAGGGGTTTAAAGGATCGCCAGTAGCTTTGGGCCCACCTGGAATCTGTGCAGCTCCAGGTGCTCTGTGGGACCCTTGAGCAGCATCGCAGTGCTCAGACACAAACCACACCCAGGCAGTGCTGCTCCAGCGGGGAGCAGGACACTGACCTGCCCACAGCAAGGCAGTGACAGCCACAAATGCAGACACATGCCTTGAAAACCTCTGTTTTCCACTGCAAACATGAATTCAAGAGCATGCAGGGAGTATTAGGTTTAGTATCCAATAAAACAACTTTGTGGGGATTTCTTTACAAATCACCTTTCACAGGCATTTTTATGCAGGCAGAGTTTCTGATGTACAGAGGTTCATTTTAAGAGATTGCAAGTACAGAGATCTCTGATCTCTTTCATCTTTTTTCATTAAAAATCAGCAGTTGTGCAGGGTTGAAAGTTCTCCAAGATTTTATTAAATTGGGCAACGCCAGAGGAGAAATAACAAATAATGTTCACAAGGATAAAGTTTTGCTCTCATTATAAACTTCACGCTCTCCTCTTAATGCTGGGTTTTCATTCTGCCCCTCTGGCACTTTCTGGCTCCTGTTCATTTCGATGTTCTTAGTCTTAATTTAAATCTGGATGCAGCGCAATCTTTGTTATGCCATATCATATACAAATCTTGTTTGGGACTTGATTTTTTTTAATAGGCACGCCAAGGCATGCCTGTCATTAAATCTACCCAAAATGTTCTTCATACTTAAATAACAGCATTACGAAGTCAGTGTAATGGTAGCAAAAGAGGGTGAGAGGGAGGAAGAAAAAAAAGGAAATTAAACAGGTAATAAAAGAGATTTTCAGATGAGATTTGGAATCAAAAGCAGTGCCAGGATGGCATTTCAATGGAAGGGAACTACCCCGTGTGTTAGGCACTGCAGAGGAGGAGGTTCTGGTATAAATCTTACAGCAGAGTAGAGGTGTGCAGGCAAATAATCACAAGCTCTACAGAAAAGCAGCAGGGCCAGGGTAGTTTGGGGATGAAAGACGAGCCTAGAGAAGGATGTGGCTGCATCCCTGTGGCAGGCCCATAATGGAAGGGGCACGGGGAGCGTGTGGAGAAAGGCTGAGCTCTCAATTAGGCACCAAAACTCAGGGGCAGTGTCCTTAGATACAACTAAATCTCCGTCCAGGACATTTTGGAGATGGACATTTAGGACAGGGGGATGCTCAGACACTGAACACTCCTGGCCAAGGAAAGGAAAGGAGTCAAGAATGGCAGCGAGAAATGGGCAGACGTAAAGCTGGGCTTTTAGTCTCGTCACCCTCTGAAGGAGATTGCACTCAGCAGTCGCAGGGATGGCTTCCCTCCACAGCAAAACTCATTTCATCCCAAATAATTATAAAAGATAAACCCCAGCTGCAGTATCAACACAGGCACAGCTTCCCAGGGTACGAGAGGGAGGAGCCCAGAGAAAAGATGGTACTTGTGCAACACTCCTGCAATCACTGCAGTTAATCCCTGAGCCCCTTCATCAAAACTCATCAAGAAAACAGAGTTGATGAAATCAGAGGAAATATTGCCTGAGTAACTCTTGAGATGGGCTCGGAGATTTTGCAGCATTATTAAAAATGATGGGCAAATCCTGATCATCTTCTAATAATATCAGGTATAATAACCCACGTGGTTTTAGTCCTTACAAAAAACAACTTTTCAGCACTTGTAGGATTAAAAATTTCATACAATGGAAGAAGAAAATGGACACTGGCCCTACACAGAGCAGAATTCTCCTGCGAACAAACTTTCTTATGGAGTTTTATGAGTTTTCTGCTTCCAGATGCATTGGGAACACAGGTTTTTCTATGGTAGGAGAACCTCCACTTCCAGCCTGGGTAGGAACCAGGATTTACAGAGAAATGTGGAAATAATTAAAGTAGGGGAAAAAGCTACTCATGTTTTAATTTCATGCTTAGGTTCATTCAGAGTTTAAGATGAAGGGATGAGTCACCAGTTCTTATTTTATTCAAACCCAGCCCCTGGAGAGTGTTAGATTACACGGAGTTACAGCCTGTGCTCTGGCAAGAACCAGTTTGGGATATTGGCTGCCATTTTTCTGATCCCTCATCTTTGAGATTTAGCCCAAAATGCAGCAGCCCCAAGCAGAGGCTGAGCCAGACTCGGCCCCTGGCAGTCCCACCCTGCCCAAAGAATGGGCTCCAGAGGCTCCCAGCTCTGTCTGGGACACGCAGGGCTGAGCAGGGCTGCTCACAGAGCTCAGCCTTTAGGGTTATTGGCTGTGACAACCTGTAGGAAGCATGTCCAGCAGCACTTGATGGGAAAAGAAAGAGCTGCTTGTCTGCTTCACCAGGCCCCTTCTCCTCCCTTGGTGACACCGGGGCCTCGAGGGAAACAGAAAACTGCTGGATGTTGCTTATAACAGGATTAACCACAACTGCTGAAGTTCAGAGAGTGACCTTTCCTAAAATCCACGATTTTCTGACAAAAGCACTTGTAAATGAGTAGGGGCTTGGCTGTGTTTAAAGGTTTTGTTCAGGGGGGACGTTGGCCTTTTCCCTCGCTCTGCCTCAGCAGCTGCACCAGAGACACTTCCCAGTGCTGGAATGAGCTCTGCTCCCGTGCACAGACTCCTACAAGCCTCATCTCTTTCTTTCACGTGCTCCTTCAAAAGATTGTTCTTAAAATGCAGTGCAACCTGGGATCAGAAACAGGAAAGAAATGCCAAAGTCCCCACTTCCAGTACCTTTCATAGCCCAGTTGGAGCTTGTGACTGTTCTTTAAGAATGTGACTGGGTTCAAACCATTGCCCTCCACAAACACCCCCCTGATGGTGGTGTGAGACCTTGTACCTCTCTGACCTCTTCAGACTTCCAGAGCCCTTATTCCTAATGTTTTAGTAATCAAAAATGATGCACGGCATAGACTCCATGCTTGATTTGTCTCTAACTTTGGTTAAAAAAGGAAGGGTCTGACTCTGCCTTGGCCAAGTCACTCCATCCTCACAATAAAATGGAGACTTAAAAACCACGGCCTGTTTATTTAACCAAGTTAGGGGAAGCAGAAGAACAGCAAAATAAGAAGAAGCTGAGAAAGAATGAAGATGTGTTAAAAAAAACGTCTGGCACCTTGACTGTGGCTTTGTCAGCTGGGAAAGCAGCCGGTCTGTGTGTGCCCTGATCCCTGGCCTCGCTAACAGCAATGCCACCGCTGCTGCCTGCCCGTGCTCCGGGGAGGGAATCCCAGCAGCTCCTCCTCGTGCTCCCCTCTCGCTCAGCAGCACAGGCAGCCCAGAGCATCCATCCACAGCGACAGCCGGGCTGCAATTACTCATCACTGCACGAAAAGCCCGGAGCTGATCCTGCAGCGCTGTTCTTCCCATGGAGCCCGTTTATGAGATTCCTAAATGCCTTTTGGAACAAAGCTGTGAGGACAGCTCCACTAATTACAAGAAACTAACCACTTTGAGGGGTAATTTGTGGTGGCTTTTGGGGAGGACTTGTGCTCTCTGTTGTGCTCCTGGGTCTTTTGAAGCTTCTATTGAATAAGAATTTCGAATAATCGCTAGCAGAAGCACAGCCCTCTCAGCCCACATGAAAGCTGGCAATTACACAGCTGCAGACAACAGGAAAAGCGTTTAAAAAATTGCACATCCACTTCAACACCACCTCTGCCTTTCCCGGTGTCACACCAGGTGCTGTTCGCAAGGCTCCGCTCCCGCAGGGCCAGAGCCAGGGACTGCCGAGGGAGCCGGGAGGGATCGCCGGGAGCAGGCGAGGGTGGCCGGGCTGCCCCTGCCCCAGCACCGCCTCCTGGAACCCCTTCCCTCCCCGCAGAAATCCAATTATCGGAGCCGGAGCGGCAGGGGCCCTGCGAGCCGTGCTCGTGTTCCTGCAGCGCGGCTCCCGTTAATTACCGCTCGTGATTTGCATTCACATCGGGCACAGCTCGATTACATCTTTATTCCAGCACCAGGGGCCGCCTCATTCCCCGCCGCTGTGGCACAGAGCGGGACATCAGTGTCCACTGAGCCGCAGGAGATAATTCGGGGGCACTGTGGCACTTCTGTCAGATGTGACGGATGACTCTGCTCGCCCTGTGCCGTCCCTTTTTCCGGCAGTACAAAAAGCATCCAAGAAATTCGTGTTTCACTTGTTTTTTCCCTTTCTCTCTTTTCCCCACTTCTCCCAGCTAAACATTCACGTCCCCTCCTCCTTCCCGGTGCGTTCTCACATGAAATAGTCCCATGATGTCTTCCCAACCCCAGCCTGCCATTCAGCAGAGACGCTCTGCCTCTCCAGTTTCAAACCAGAAGCACAATAAAACAGGAATTAATTTTAATGTTTCCTAGAGGTCCTTGCCACTATTTTTCAGGCCATAGAATCACAGAATGGTTGGGGTTCAAAGGGACCTTAAGGATCATGTACTTCCAGCTCCTAAATATCTTCTTCCCCTTTATTCTTCCACTTTGACTGAGAGCCTTTAAGTTGTTTAATTCTTCAGTGCTGGACAGAGCTTTACCCTTAAACAGCAGAGTATTTTCTTCTGCTAAGCTTGAAAGTATAGTTTTAACTGATTAACTCAGACATGCTCCAGAAAGAGGGTTTTTAAATTCAATTTTTACATGAACATCATGTTCACATTAGAAGCATCAATAATGGGGGGGGGGAAGGGATGATTTCTGAATAATTATTAAAAAGACTAGAATTTCAATTAAATTCATGACCAGTAACAGGAAGAGTAAGAGAATCCAATTACAGCAACTCTTGCTTCCATCAGATGCTCCGTGGGGATAAAAATGACCACATGTATGAGCAGAAATTGCAATCTGAGATCCCACATGAGGATGTTGGCTCTGAACTGCAGCAAGCAGCTTTGATTTTCTGCTGCTTTCCCTGACAAGCAATGTGTTTCCCCCCCTAACTCACACAAAATCAGTATTTATCAACAAGGGCCCCTTTGGGTTAAGAGATACCAAGAACCCATTACAAGCATTTTGTTCTCCATCCTCTCAGCCTGCATGAGAGATCTGTGAATCTGCCGTCAGCTCAGCCAGATCGTGATAAGTGGCAGCAGAATTGTGCCAGCCACTCTATAAATGGAATTTTCAAGACAGAAAAAAAAATAACATGAAATGAACCAAACCAAAACAACAACTAAATCTGTGCTGGTTAATAGGATGAGAGATGGAGAAAACTCTCGGCTGTCAGAACAACGATTGTTGTTGTGGGGAGAAAAAGGATGGCTGTGCCCAGTGTCCTTTGGGCCCAAAAACAAAGAAGAAAATAAATATTTCCCTTTCGTATCTGTCTCATTGCAGGGAAATCATCTCAGTGCCACAATTTGGGAGTGACATCTGACTTGCAAGCTGAGCCCCTTGCAGAGGGGAGCGCACACAGCACCGAGCAATCCCAGCTGTGCAGTGACATTTACCTGAATATCCTCCCCAGGCAAGCGGGAAAGGCCAGACTGGAGGAGCTCGTGCAAAATGAAAGAGGTGAAGTTGAAGAGGTTACAGCTTGAGAATCAGCTGCAATATGAATTTATAAGGCCAGTTTTCTGCAGCTTGCACCTTTGCGCTGTCACCTACCCTTGTCTGCCTTGGTAAAGATCAACTCCAACTCCTGCAGACACGAGAGCACTTGGAAAAAAACTCTTCAGGGCTCAAATATCTGAGCTGGGACTCATCATCACCCAGTTGGGCTGCTCCTGGTGTTCCCCACTCCGAGCCCCGGCCTGAAGATGCTGCCACGAGCAGGTCAGGGCAGTTTGTGCCAGCCCCCACCGGCCGCCTGCACTGCGGGGTTCAGGTGACCCAGCTCCACCCCAGCCCCACCAGGGGCACCCCACACGGGGTTCAGGTGACCCAGCTTCCATCCCAGCCCCACCAGGGGCACCCCACACGGGGTTCAGGTGACCCAGCTTCCATCCCAGCCCCACCAGGGGCACCCCACACGGGGTTCAGGTGACCCAGCTCCACCCCGGCCCCACCAGGGGCACCCCACACGGGGATCAGGAGACCCCGCTCCACCCCAGCCCCACCAGGGGCACCCCACACCTCACACAGCTGCAGAGACAGGCAGGGATGGTGCTGCTGCTCCGCAGGATCTGGGAGCTTCCACACGAGGCGACAGCCAAGGCTGATCCCATTTTCTGAGGTATTTCAAGTGCCACTGTTCAACTCCCAGGTGCTAAAATAGCATCACTATTAAAGCCTAAATGCTGGAACACCGAGAATAACCTTTTTCTGCAGGAAAACATAGAGGAATATTAACTAGACAGAACTGGTTCACTCTGGAATTTTTCCACGATGAGATTGACGCTCTGTGCAATCCAGCCCCCCTCCCCTCACGGAGATTTCACCTGCAAGGGCCACACTGGATTCCCTGAACTAACAGACACATGCTCTTGTAATGGCACCTTTTGAACATTACATTTCCAATTTGACAGAAACTTTAATTCACCCTTTATTCATAAAAGTGTCCAGCAACTTTCTGAGAATGTGGCTACACTGAAATAATGATGCCATTATACTCATATTTAATTTATGATGAAAGCCAAAAAAGCCACTTTTACTCCTTGAATTCCCAGTACTTCTGTGACTTGCTGTAAGCCAGGCCACAGAGAGACAGGGGTTGTTTCTTCTGTTTCAGAAAGTAACATAATCAACCAACTAAACTATTAAATCTCACCCAGCCTGTGACAGCAGTGACACATCTCAGCACTGACTGGAAAACAAAAGCCATTGACCACAAAAAACAAAAGCCATTTTTTTTTTAAAAAGGAAATATTTGTTTCATAATAAGGACAAGTCATTTTATAGAAAAAGAATAGGAGAAAATTATTAATTTTGTTTGACCCCAAATGACCCCCTGCAGCTGCAACAAGACCTCAAAGGAATTTAAAACATCAGGCAGAGCCTTTTACCTCCAGCCCAGTGGAAGTAACTGAGCATAAGCAACACAAACAGAGATGCTCCGATGTTCCTGTCCTCACTTTAACTCAGCACACGCTGTCAGAGGGAGAACATGCTTTTGGAAATGGTGGGGGGTTTCCCAAGGACAAACACACTTCAAAGGAAAATATCTAGTGCCTTTTTTTTTTTTTAAGTATTAAAATGGATTTTTAGACAAATAATGGCACTGCACAATTACTGTCCTCATTTTCTCCTAGAGGTTCTCCCACTGCTGCTAGGGCTCGGGAAATAAATAGCTGGAGAAAGGAGTCACAAATCAGCAGTGGAAGGAAAGGGAGATAGCAAAAAACTATTACCTGACAGCAGATAGCTACAGAGCTCAGCATTTTTATCAGTGCTTGAGTAATGGAACTTCCAAACCGGGCCCGGCAGGGAGGGAAGCAGGTCAAGGCCAAACACTGACACTGAAAAGGATGCTGTGACAAACCACGGAGCTGCCAGACACTCATGGCCCTCAGAAATGCCTGGCTGGGGCACCTTGCTGCTCTCAGTGTCACACTGCACCCAGGGCCTGGCCAAAATTTGGAGAAACCAAACCAAAATCCATGTTGTGCTTTGACATACAAAACACACATCCAGTGTCTCTGCTCCAAGAACCAGCAACACTTACGGTTATTAAGTGCCCGGTTGGTTTTATGCAGAATATCAGCCCTGACCATCAGAGGAGCAAGCCCAGGGGTGGCAGTGATGGGACAGCTCCCCGGGAGCCTGGGTACCACTGACAGGGGCAGCACAAGGCAGCTGGGGGCCAGGAGGGCAAGTTTTGGCTTGTGAGAAAGAATACTTTCTATTTTAAACCACATCAATCCAAGTGATGTGATAGCACTGCTAAAGAACCTCTTACCCACCACTATTCTCCTCCTGGGCTCTCCAGCCCTAAATTGGTATGACTGAGGAGTTTAGGATGCTTCTGAAATGCTTTGATTGTCTTTGGTTTTCCATTTTCTCCCCTCATGCAGCTCTTCCCTCTTCCTGAGTCAATAGAATAATGAGGATACTGTTCTTAGGTTTAAAGCTGAGTAAGTGACATTTCTATCCATTATTTATTTACCTTGAAATTCTCATGAATACCACCAGTGATAATCACCTAATTTCTATCAATTTATTTCTAGATCACCGTCACACACAAAGTGTACTGCAGGTAGCAGCTCAATCCAATATTTATGAAGTGATTTTTCTTTCAATGAATACAGAGAGCCTCAGCGTGGTTACAACTGCAGCTGTTCTTTGAAACTCCAGGCTGGGGACACACTGAACAGAAACAGAGCTCAGCACTCACACGGCCCTGGGAAACAGCAGAACCCTCCAAGAGAGCTGCAGTGGATGTACTCACCTTGTGCTACACCAAGTTAGCTCTACATAAAGGTTACTCCCTCTGGTAAGTTCTGCTCTTCTGGTGAGCAGCACCAAGCAGTGCTGAGGGCTCTGTGACCTCTCTGACAGCCCCGGGCAGAGATTTGGGAGGTGGCTGCAAAGAGCGGGAGCAGCCTGTGCTGGTGGTGGCAAACCACGGGCAGTGCCCAGCCTCTGATGGGGTCAGACCCTGCTTTGCTGTGGGCACCCCTGGGGCACTTCCCTGCTGCTCCCAAAACGCTGCAGGCACAGGGCGTTCATTGACAGCACTGCCACAAAAGCCCGGGGAATCCCTGCCATACAGGGGTGTTAAAGCTTCCAGGAAAAATCAGGAAGAGAGTTGTCCATGCTGGATTTTTATCCTGGGTAACTCCACCACATTCAGCAAGTTTTAGCCATAGAACTTCATGGCCTTCATGTTGTTTTTTTCACAGGACTTTGTTATAGGTCATCGAACAACCACACACAATTCGGGATGTCCTGGTAAAATACAGGGCAGGAACTACAACTGAGATTTTAGACTGCAGTTACTGATAAAGGATGATAATGAATGAATAAAATACAATTCTTTTGTAGAGATAGCATGGGAAAAAATGGTGTAAAGCCAAATGAAAAGCAGTATTTAATGACTGCCATGACAACAAGCTATACATTTTGCTCAAATCAAAGACAAGCAATTGCATATGACTACAGATTGAAAACCAAATTCTCTTTCTCACTACAGCCTCTGCCTTATGTCTGTAAGAGCCGTATTTTTTTCCACATTTTAAGAATCATCACAGATTTCTGTAGGAGGTTGGAGGTCACAGTGCACCTCCCGATCCTGGCTCCTGTTAGACAGAAACCTGAAAGCCTTTTGGTTCCAAGCAGGGGCCAAAGCCAAGACCTTTGAAATCTGCCGGATTTCTCAGGATGTTTTGACTTGCAGCCTTTGATACCAACATCATTCATGATTCAACACCACCATCCATCCAAACCCCACGATTTTCATCTTCTGAATCTGCACAGGATTTATGAGGTTTTAGTGCCATCTGACTTGAACTCACCCTCAGAGGTGAAGCCAAGGCTGGTGTGTCTCTGAGTGCCAGCAGCTCTCCCCTACAACACATCTGCCCTCTCCCTGCCCCAGCTCTTCCCAGCTGCTCCCTGAGCCATTGCCCAGCAGCAATCTGCTGCAGGCCCAGGCAGTTGTGAGTTATTTTCCTCGGAATCTGACAAACTTCACTCTGACTCAGCCTGATCCCCATTCCAAAATAGGGAAGAGGAAAGCAGCCAAGCTGAGAGGAGGAGGAGTAGGAAAGGGAGGAGCAGGCAGTTGATCTGTTTTTAGAAAGAAGAGCAAAAGGAAGCTCAGATATCCCTGAATCCCAAGCAGATTACAGAAGTAGTATTTCAGTTTTGATCTTTTCTTCCCCATTGAATTCAAGACTCACACGGGCCTTGGGATCAGAGTGGAGCAGAAAGAATGGGCACAGCATTCCGTTGGCATGGATGCAGAACTGGTGGGTAATTACAGTAAAGATGTTTTTGGCACACTCAGCCACCACCCATGAAGAGGATGATCAGAAATCCTGGCAAATGGCACAGGAAAAGATCTAAAGGGGAAAATTTCACACTAAGGATGCTCCAGCCTGTGTCAGGATCGGATGGAAGAGACACTGTAGTCCTTATTTGATCATTTGCTCTTTTCTCTCCCCCTCTGAGCACATTACAAGAGTAAATCCTCCCTCCCTCTGAGCCATTTGTAGAAGAAAATCTCCGTGCCCTGCTCTGCAGTCCCTCAGCATCAAAACCTGGGACTGCTGTGAGCTGGCTCTCGGACTGGCTGGAATCTGGGATCTATTAGCAAGAGAAATTAACTAGAAAATATCTGTAATAAGCACATGACCAAAAATAACACATCAAAATGAGAATCCATCCATCCCCATAGGAAGGCAGCCATGAAACACAGTGTGTGCCCCTCAAAAACCCCGCAGCAGGCACAGGGCCTGCTCCCCAGAGTTCTGCATTAAGGGAATGTCAGGAAAACAGAGCAAAGGTTTGGAGTTTGGCTCTTGTTTCATGCCCACCACTCACTCCCCCTGTGCCTGCACAGACACCAACCAGGCCCTTTACAGAACCCTTTAAGGACTCAAAACACATTTTTCTTGTCTAAGTGCCAGAGCTACTGCTCATGTTCAGCACTTGCTTCCTTAGGACCAGCTCTTCCAGGGACCGGGTGCCCTCAGCCTTTCCAGGGCTGTTTCGTTCCATAAAAGGGGCGTGGAAAAGTCTCCCTTGTCCCCTTTCTCCTCGTGGGACCACAGGAAGCGTTTGTGAGGCAGCTGAGACCTTCCTCTCCAGGGAAAGCTGTTCCCACCAGAGCTACACAGATCCACCCGTGTAGGTCTGGTGGTCCCAGGGCCAGCAGCTGAGTGGGTGGGATTGGATTTGGGGTCAGCGCTTTCCAGAAGGATGAGTGGTAGAAAACCACTGGACAGAGGAAGGGAGAATGGAGAAGGGGCTCTCAGAGGAAATTCCCTGGGCAGAGCATGGAGTCAGGAAGGCAATACTGAGACGGAGAAAGGAACATCAGTGCAGACCTTGGAACTGGTGGTGGAAAGCAAGGCCACGGTCAGGCACTGGAGATGGATCTCAGGAAAGCACAAAAAATTACATTTCCTACCCCTCAAGTGTGTAAGTACAAGTAAGTAAGTAAGCCCCACTCAAACACAGCTCCTGCCCAAAGGCCCCAAACTCTGCTGAACCCCAGAGCTTGACCCCAACATTCCCCACGGCCACAGGGGATGCGGGGGAGCAGAGGGTGCACACGGGGAGGGCAGCCCTGTCCCTATACTGCCCCACAAACCACTCACTGCAGGCCTGTTGCCATAACAACCGCAAGAAATGGCCATAAATAGAATCTCTCCTGCCAGCAGGGCACCTCACTGGCAGGGATTTAGCTCCAGCTCCTTCCAGTGCCCCTGGTCAGAACACGCACAGGGGAGCACAGACATCCCCAGGAGCTGCAGGCAGAGCCCCCAGAGCTCCGTGACCACCCCAGCTGTGAGAGTGGCCCCTCTGAGCTCTGCGGTCTCACATCCTCTGCTTCTCCTCTCTGCTGAGGAAGGCACTTGTTCAGGGTCTTGTTTAAGGTCTGTGGCCCCGGAGCCCTGCACAGTCCTGCCAACCCTGTCCAGAGAGAAGCCACCAAAGCTTCTGGTGCCCGTCTTGTTCAAGTAGCAAAAGAGATAAAGGGCCCGCTTATTTAAAAAGAGTGGCAAAAAAAGGATGGAACTGCGCAGATAAGAAAGCAATTTTCTGCAGGAAGAAGCAGGGGATTCTTGACAGTGCTTGCAGATCCCAAAGCCAAACAGAGTGGATCTTTCTCATACTGCTGTGAGATGCAAGAGACCTTTACCACGTCCTTGTAGTGAATATCTGCATCTTAAACCTCCTGTGGCACCTCAGGGGTTTAGTTAAAAGGACATTTATTACAGAAACAACGTTACTTTATTTTCCCTCTCGCGCTTCCCTCCGCACAGCAGCGAGGGGCTGCTGAACCGCCCTCCCCCATAACTGCAGCAGCTGCACCCCGTCATTGCTCCTGGAAGGAATCAATCCTGGCCCTCAACCCCTCCCAGCACGGTGGCAGGGACTGTTCTCCAGTGTCCCACCGTGCCAGCACTGCTGACAGCCCTGCCTGCCCCCACGCAGGGAGCAGCACCAGCACAGCTCCCTCACCTGCGGGACACCCCCGGGGCAGCACAGCAGCCCCACCAGCCCCACGGTTTTATGAGTAATAAATACACGCTCGGGTGTAAAATACACACTGAGGTGTAAAATACGTACTCAGGTGTGTAACAGGCCCCATCCCCGGAGCTCCCAAGCCGAGAACAAAGCTCTGTGAGCCCTCCGGGTACCCCCAGCCTGCCCAGGCCGCACCCCTGAGCGAGGGAAGCTGCAGGTGCAGGAAATTGCAGCTCTGGGACCAGGATAACTTGTGAGAGGATGGCCTTGGCTTTCACAGTCACAGCGCTGGCAATGCGAATAAACCTGTGCGAAAAGCTCGGGGAAAATGGATAAGCAAATGAAAACTTAGAGCTGTGCAGGCTCAGCTCGAGCTGAGGCCTCCCCTGCCGGGCTCCTCTCGTGTCTGGGGCTGCCTGAGGGCCCTGCTGAAAACCAGGGAAAACTCTCAGGGTTCACCTCATCTTCCCGACTGTTTAAAATTACCTCAGCAGGTGAAGGAAAGCAGAGCCCTCAGTGCCCTCCCTCGCCAGTGTAAAACCAGCACAGCCCTCCCTCACTGAGGCTTGCTGGGGAGGGCACGAGTGCCACAGCCCCAGGACAGGGGGAAACTGAGGCACGGGGCCCTGGCATGTCCCAGCTAAGCTCGGCCAGAGCCAGAATTCCCGAGGTTTGCTGAGCACAGCGCTGCTCTACCCGCTGCTCCCATTTCTCACCAGCAAACCCCATATCCTAACTGGGATTGGAATGATCCCTGCCACGACCAAGAACTCTCTCACCTGCACCAGATAATACAGAGGGAAATGCAGATAATAAAAAAGCTTCCCAAGGACCCGATTATGTCCCTAATATTTACTCCTGGACTCCTGCAGCTGCTTTAATCCTACTGATGCTGGGCTAAACTTCAGAATAAACAACACGGTGCATTTCCCACCACCATTAAATGTAATTTAGTCAGCCAAAGATAAAATCCTCTGGCAGAAAGTCCATAGCAATGTAAATTTTAGTCTAGTTTTTGAAAGTATTTCATTTACTTGGCATCTTTGGCTTTGTTTTTCATTCATCATAATCCTTTTATCCCCTGAAATCTATATTGATTCCATTTCAAACTCTGCTCTTAATCTCATTTAATATATGTAGATGTTAGACCATTTCATATTCCAGTTGCCTGGGAAGTTGACAAAACCAGCTTTATATGATCTCAATTTTCATTTAAATATTTTTCAAATTCTGTTTTCAGCACCCTCACTCATCTGGTTTTCTTTATCTGAGCCTAAATAAATGTGTATCACAACAAACACCTGTGATCATGGGGCAGTAAATACTCAAATTCCACCTGCAAAGAGCTGATTCCCAGATTTGTGTGTCTGATGTGGGAGCTCGCAGCCTCCACGTGAGGGTACAATATTGGCACCTCACTTGTGTGCCCAGTTCCTCTGCATGAACGGCTTTTTATTTTTTACCCACAGCAACACCACTTGTGCGTGCAGTGCCATTAACCCCTCTTGTCCACTAGGCCAGGAATTATGTGAAGGTTTTACAGAAAAATGGCAGGAAAAAAATCAGAGTACAGGTATGTGAGCAAGGAAGACTGATCTGAAAAAGCTGAGCCCTCATTCTTCAAGCAGCTGCAAGTTCCATTGATGCTTAAAGCCAACTGAAGTCAAGCATGTAAAGCAACAGCAAAATCATTTCTCTATATATTCAAGAGATTTTTCACCCCAAGGGTTGCTGAAGAGCTTTTCCTAGATACATAATGAGAGATAAATCAATAGATCTCCAAAGAGAGAATGCTTCTGGGCTGGAATTTGATACATTTCTGTAAGAGAAACTTAGAAAGGATGGGCAAGAATATGTAGTGCATTAAAATGGCAATGAAATACTGTGCTGGGACATAGGGTGGATATCACAGGTCTCTCAAAAGGCACTTGCATTGCCACGAGATCCTGGTAAGGCCCAGATAAAAATAAAACACCAGCTTTAAACAGCTACAGGAGCTCGTTAGCAGAGCCCCACGTTCTCTGGTTACTGGGGACAGTGACCCATGAGGGCTCAGCCTCCACCCCCTGCTCTCCTCACCCACAGAAACCCTCCCCTGGGGCACAGGGGACAGAAAAACTCAGCTGGGACCTGGCTCTTGGGTGGAAAATGGGTAAATAATGGAAATATATCTTCATACAATGACGTTTTTGTCACTGGATAATCCTTAAATTCTTCAAAATGGAAGTTTGCACTTGAGGGCCGAAGCAACTCCAGCGGGACACAAGCAGCAAATTCTGAGTGCAGCAGTTCCCAGGGACCATTTTGGTGGAATGAATTTCCCCCCAGTCCTCTCATAAGGAATAACAAGCTTCAGGAAAAGGCCTCATCAAAATAATATGGTCCAAACTTGCCCTCTGCAGTTAATGTGCTGCAACAAACTTCTCCTCTCAGACTGACCCCGGCAGGGCCTTTCTGTGGAGAAATGAATTCCTGAATCACTGCAGGGATCCATCCCTTCACCTCCTTCAGACACCCCCAGGCTCACTTGAAAGCTCACACCTCATTTCACGTCAATCAATCGAGATGAAAGACAGAGCTCAAACCAGCTACTTAAGGTGTATCTTGTATACCAGGTAAGTGGGTTAAACAACGTATTTATCAGCAAAAATTCTTGCAGAGAAAGGGAAAAAATCGTAGTCAAGTGTTGTTATAACTGAAGGATAAGTTTTCCCTGAATAATAATAATTACAGATCCATGGACTGAATATGGTGTGGACCAGAAACAGCTCAGAAACTTCAGGTCACAGCTTGGAGAAAAACAAAAACTCCCCCAGATCAATACCAGCAACCAGTAAAAGCCATGTCAGGTTCTGTTTTGCAAAGCCACTGGTAATCAGACCAGGAGTTCTTCTCATCTCAGACCCCAAAGTTCAAAGGAATATTCTAATATTGATTTGCCTCTAAACATCTCCCTTGGAACAGAAACCCCAACAGAAGAAAGCCAGGCACATGAAACCATAAAAACAAGGGAAAATCTTTGAAGAGAAAGTTTTCATTCTTACCAAAAAGAAGAGAAAAAAACCCAACCAGCCAAAAAAAAAAAAATCACCCCCAAACCCCCAACAAAAAACCCAACCCAACTGAGTTGTTACATCCCTTTCCAAACTCTCTCTACATCTCTACTTTGAAGATATTTTTGCCTTGAAAGAAATAATTTTAATGTAAAATTATTCCATAGCATTTGCAGTTGAAATCTGCCTCTGCAAGGACTACTCCATACTCCATCTTGAAGAGAGAGAATAAAATGCAAGGGAAATGTTTATTTCTGTAACACAAATCTGTAACATCAAAAGTCAGCTGTAATTTAATTAGCAGCTGTGGCAGATTACAAGATTTGTGATTCCTCCAATAAAGACAGATTTTTTTAGGAGCAATTAACACAAGACCAGATGTGAAGCCTTGAAATTCAGAGAGAGCAAAAGTGGGAGGTGGAGTTGACAATAAAAACTCAGGAAGTGGAAACAAATAAGTTGTTTTCTAATTTTTATCACAGTTGTCCTTGCTTGGGGGGAGACAGGTTACTGTTATAGGCAGATCAGATGACAAAAGTGGTGCAGAGCTTCCTCATGTGCAGAATGTAATTCCTGTTATCTGTGCCCCTCCATTCAGAGCAAAGTTGTTTATCCATAAAAAAAAAAATTACTTGTAGCAGTAATTTGGGGGTTTGTGAACTTTCATTATTTGCTGCATTTAATAAGCACAGGGAAAGAAAAAGGTCATGTCTTGACTGGAATAGCTCGTAAGTGAATTTATCAGCAAAACACAGAAGCTGAAGATAAAGACAATCCACGTTTAGTTGCTGTATTTGATTGTTTTCCTTGTGGCTTAATAGTGTAAATTAAAAGAGAGCTTAAATGTTAGCACCACTGACAAGATGGCACATCCAAAATTATAAGGGAAGCAAATAAAATGATTCATGTGGAATTTTGAAATATCTCAAAATATGTCAGCCACCAGATGTCACAAAACCTGCAGGGGATGATGCACTGCACCAAGAGAAGGGCAAGGCTCTGGCAAAGCACAGCGTGGCAGGAAATTATCCTACCAGTCCCCATAAATCTGAGAGCCTGGGGATGAAAGGAATAAAACACACCAAAGACAAAACAAACTGAGATTTTTTCTGCCATCCTCTACCTCAAGGGAGAAGTGAAGTGTTCAAGACCAGCATCTTGAGCATGGCAGAAAATAGGACTGCCATAAACTAAAAAAGAGCATTCAAAAATACCTAGGGCCAGCCAGCCTGACCCTACCCAAGTGTGACAAGGTCAGTATGTCTAGCATCACTCATGGATGCTGCAGACCAAGCAGTTACCTGAACTGCCAACAGCACAAATCCCAAATATTGATTTTTATTCACACACAAAACGCAACAAATCCCGTGTGAAAGACACCATTCAGAACAACCAGAAAGTATTTTCTGCCTTGCCAAATGCATTTCCATGTACTTATGGAAACACAGGAAATGTGTATGAATCCATTTATATCCCAGCTTGATGCTGATAGCAAATCCTCAGCCTAAGAAACGATGCTCAGTAAAGAACTGGACAAAGCCTGACCCAGTTTAGCCAGAACTGAGGCAGCAAAGAGTGCAAATGAGCATTTATCCTGAGCAGGAAAGAGCCCCAGCAGATAAACTCTGTGTTAAGACCCCTGAACACTTCTAAAGGCCCTGCAAGAGCATTATTCCTCCTGACTCTGGATTTATTCACTTGGATTGCAGGGACCAAGGAGCTCTGGCAAAGCATCACAACCAAACCAGGGCAGCCAGGCAGGGATGCAGAGCCTTTGGCATGGGGGTGCAGCAGAGGGACTGCAGATTGCTAGGGGAAGAGTTGTGTGCTCAAATTAATTAATCTAATTAAATATCAACAGTAAAAAAAGGTTAATAAAGAGAAAGGCAGATTTTCAACCACTTTGACCTTGAGTTGTTAATGCAGTGCAAATCCTCTCCCTAGGAAATGTGGTTGCTTGGTGGAAGCGAGACAGGCTGCAAGGGAACCTGCAAAACAGCCACAGCATCCTATTTATCTCCTCCTGGTCGGGGATACAGCCCGGGAAATGTGGGGCTCCTAACTTGGAGCAGCTTGTGACATATAGAAAGGAAACAGAAGTGGTTTTTCAGTCAGATCACCCACTACGTCCAAAATAACAATCCACCCTATCCACTCTGACAAAATAACACATAATAGAACTAAAACTGTGCTGACAAAAATAGTCTGTTAAGCTTCCCATTCCTCTGAGGCCTGCAGTCTATTTTTGCTGCTGAGAGCTGAAGTTACACACGCCCCACCGAAGCTGCCTCAGCTCAGCCACTTGAAAGAAGCAGCCTGCGAAGCATTAATAATTCATCTGATTGAGTTTAGCTGGCACATTCAGCTACCAAACTGCACCAAACTCTCCTGTGAGGAGGGAGAGAGGAGCTGTTTCAGAAGGATATTTCCTGCTCTACAGCACGTTCCTTTTTTCTCTTCCATGTGTTTATTGGCAATGAGAAGCTGCCTCGGGCAGTCCCAGAGAATAAGGTGCTCATGTAGCACCAGAGCAGGAAAAGCAGAGACATCAGAAGGATGAAATTGTCCGTGTTAACCAGGATCCACCAATCCAATTTATGTCTGATAATTCTGTGCTCTTGGACAGTCCTTTTGAGAAGTTATCCCTGGCACAGGAAGAGCAGCGAAGACCTCTGGTGCCATCTCTCCTCTTTCCACTCAGCCTTAGAAAGGAGCAAAGCCGAGCTGCAGCTCACACGTGCAACATCCCATTGTTCTGTGGGGACACAAGGCACAAAGAGCTTCCAAAGGAAAGGCGCTGCTGCCACACCCACACGTCATTAGCTGAGTCCTACATTTGTGTCCATTCATTTCACTTTCAAAATATTTTCGAGAAAATGGGACTGAATTAAACCTCTGGCAGCCTCCAGGTTTATTCACTCTATCGATTGCTCTGGAGATGAGTGGGAGTAATTATTTTGAAAAGGTTCATTCTCCAGAGTGAAGATGGAGAGTGTTAAATGTTCAAACTGGTGAATGGCAGCCAGCTGAAAGTGAGAGAAGGTGCAGCCACGAATGACTGAGAAGGAAATGCACAAAGGACTGGGGTCTGCAACAACAACTTCTGATGACCACAGTGGCATAAAGGGGATGTTGAGAAGGCCCCAAAACAGAGATTCCTCTCTCTAAGGGAAGATGGAAAAGGCCCAGATTTATTCCTTGGCAGAGCCATTCCCTGACATGTGGGACTGGAAGAGTTGCAGTTTTTATTTTCACAAACAGCGTCCTGGACACCAAAGCCTCACCTGTGGCTGGACAGAACTGGCACTAAAGCAGCCAACACACCCAGGGCAGCCCCAACCCCAACAACCTCCCATGGGAGAGGGGCACAACAGCTTCAGGACTCGTGTGGTGTGGCAGGAAAATGATTTATTATCTAAAAGGATTTGTCCCACTTTAGTTACAATACTGGACTTTAGTGTTTTGCAACTAACACAGGTCCTGTGAGGCCCACAGTTACCTTTTCTATCACAGTTAAAAGGTGTCAAAACCTGAGAAAGATGATAATCCATGGACATTAATCATCCCAGCACCTGGGGACACAAAGCTCTGCAAAAGACAGGACACAATGTCTGGCAAAACACCTCCAAGAGAAAATCCATGGGCTGAGGTTTCATCGAGAAAAGCTGCACCTCACAAATAACTTTGTGCTTTCAGCTCTCTGCTTATGTATAATTATATAGATATATTTTTATATATAAGATATATCTTCTTAACAGATGGGAAAAATCCATAAATTAGGCCTCGCTGGCATTAATTTTTTGGTGATTTTTCATTTGCATGAAACCAACCTTAAGTAATTTGTGTTTAGAAGAAAAAACCAAGATCTTTCACCTTATTGGACTTCACCCTCTCATGGAACAGGTCATTTATTGAATCATTATTGGATTATCTTTCAGTAATTAAGTCTCTTCAGTGTAGCAGTTATTCATTTGAGTAGGTCTTAAAATATCACAGCAAGAGAGCATTAGCAACCACTTTTAGAAAAGTAATTCAGTCTAAAGAAAATGAAATTTCATCTGTCCTTCCCAGGGTGTTATTCTGGCCCCCAAAAGCCTCAGGTGCTCAGGTACTGCTGCATCAAACAGAATGGCTCAGAAACACTTGCTCACCACCCTCTCTATTTGCAGAAAATTCAGGATTAAAGCAGGGTGCTCATGATCCTGGTTTTTACAACTGCTTGTGCCACACCAATAGGAAATGAACAGCCAGATCTGTCACACCCATCCTGGTCACCACTTTGATATCTCGTGAGAAAATAAACCGCAGAATGGAATTGGCTCAAAGTTTTTTCAGAATGTGTGGACAGAGCCACTTTTCTCAGAAAGGCGTCCGACACATTTTGACTGATTTACTCCTTTTCAACTGAAAAATGTGCCCATGCAGAAAGAGAGGAATCTGATCATTTGTCTGGGGATTTCCAGGCCTTCAGTGCTGCAAATCCCAGGGCTGCAACCATCAGGAAGGGCCAGGCAAATCGCTACAGAATGGGCTCAGTTTATCCAGCAGCACAGGACATACTTTGTAAGATAAAGATAAAACCCAGTAAAACCATGAGCAGAGGCACACCATCACTCTGTTTCTACCCCAGTGGCCACATCCAGCCTCTGCTCCTGGCAGCAGCAGCCTCCGGAGCCACCAACACTGGGGTGCACAGGTGGCCCCGTGGCCACCCCCAGGGGGTTTGGTGCTCCAAGAGGGTGATGCACCCGCAGGATGTGAACAGCTCATTGTTCAAAAGCAGATGATCAAACAGCTTTTATCTGTAAACCGAGGATTTCAGCCCATAAAACAAAATTATGCAGCCAGAGCAGAAATTTCATGCATGAGAAGAAGAGTATCAAAAAGCTGGGGGCAGCTGCAGGTTTTGCAGAGCTCCCTGCAGGGTGGGCTGTGCTCTGGGCACTCACAAGGCAGGGGCTTCCTGCGAAGATACAGCCAGTCCTCATCAGAGTTTGGCTGATTAGGAAGGGAAGCCAAATAAAGAAGTATAAATTGCCCACTGACCCAGACTGAATCCCTGAGATAAGCACAGGAAGCAAATAAGGTCCGTGATGGATCTGTGTGCTCCCTGCCCTCCTCGCTCCCAACTGACACTGATGTATCTCACACTGGTGCCAAAGAACTCTCATTCCTGGGCAGAAGTCATTAATTGGGAAGAGAAAGTCACAGTTAACACTGAGGGACTTATTTTGCTTTACTGCTCGTAATTCAGGCTGCCTGCTTTTGCTTGTTTCTGCAATTCCCGATCTATATGAGCTTGCATTAAGAAGTTGCCTGGCACAAAGCCGGCATCATTTGCCTCCTCTGTGATGCCAAAAGCTCTTGCTTTTTACATCTCCCAGGATGTCAGGCACAGCCCAGCAGCCATCTGCAGAGCTCTCCCCTCCTCCCCTCAAGTTTCAATTATTTTGCCATCTAAGCAGGAGTTACTCCAACACTGAGCTGCAATTCCCAGGGGACTGCAGCTCTCCTGCAGTTTGACTGGAGTTCTAGCCAAGCTTCTTTCCCATTTTGTGGTATTATTCCAATCAGCTGAACACCACCGGTGCCATGTAACCTCACAATTCCTGGACAAAGCTGGTTGGAGTCCTGTACCTTATTTCCTTCAAGACTTATGAATAAATTATAGCTCCCAGCACCAAAAGATTTCATTAAACTGACAAACACCCAAAAGATTGGAATTTTTTTCAACAGCTCTTTCCATCCCAAGAGAGACAGACTGAACTGGGAGCTGCACTGGCAGCCTCTCCCCGTCCTTTTTTTTTCCCCTCTAATTTGTCCTCCAGTTTTGATGTCTCCAGTCTCCCTGCTCACACCTGCCCAGCAGAAGGGGTGGTGTGGAAGTATGGAAAATAAAACCAGCCTCATTTTTGTGATGAGCAAAAAAAAAGTGTTTTGGAGGATGAGGAATTTTGCATTTTTGTGTTTATTTCAGTTACCTTTATTTTCTGGTCTGGCACTTCCCAGCTAAAGGTGAAACCTGAAGTTCTGACCTACTCCCGTGCCACCCTCCCATGGGGCTCTGCCATGGGGTCCCTGCAGGGCCACCACAGGCACTGGGGGAAGCTGGCAGGATCTGTTTCATGCTGGGTATTGGCTTGGGAGAAGGAAAAGCCACTTGAAATCTGAAAGGAACTGTAAAATGCAAGGGACTCTGATTACAGTGGCTTGGCTGGGAGGCAAACATGCCAAGGCAGGAGAGTATTGCTGTAATGTCATGGACATAGGGTCCCACAGCTCAGCATCACCCTTCTGACTGCAAGGCAGCATCGAGACCATCACAGCCGTGAGTTCATGATGAATGTCCCCTCTCCTGTCCTGAGGAGCTCCCACCACCCCCACCTGCCCCGCAGCAGGGCCTCAGTGCTGGCACCGCAGTGCTGGCACAGGGGCTTCTTCCTGCCCTGCTGCACAATCCCTGCTCTCACCGCCCCGTGCAGCTCCTTCTCCTGGGACAGCACAGAACGGGAAGCAGGCCCTGGCTGTCACCAGGAGAGGAACCTCCTGCCCTCGTGGCTCTGAACCCCCTGGGACAGCCCAGCACCTTCACCCCGAGAACAGCCAGTCCCACGAGCACACCACCTCTCATTTATTCCCTTTTACTGAGCAATCCATCCAGGGATAATTCCAGCCGTTTTTGCAGTCATCCCTTCCATTTATTTGAACAGCTGTTGTACTTTCCTGGTTACCCGTGCTGGGGTTTTCATTTATTCAGGTTTGTGGCTGGTGTTTACTTTATTTTTAATTCAGTGACCTGACTTTGCTCCCCTGTCCTGTGCCATCGCACAAGAGCAGCAGAGAGGGCAGCACTGTGATTATGAACATGATCAAATGAGCAAACCCACCCCGAACCCTGATGACCATCCTGATCCTGGCACCTGGGCAATGCCCCTGTGTGTCAATGGGACCCGAGCCTGACCTTCCCCAGGCTGCTCAGCTCATTACAGAGATCAGAGCAGCAGCCTCGACTCCCTCCCTGTGCAAGGGGATCTGAGTGTTTGGACAATCCCCGTCTCTGCTGTACAAGTGAAGATGGGCTGATGTTAAATGAAAGGAACAGAGGGGAAAAAAACCACTTTTCTTGCTGGCAACTGTGTTGAACTAAACTGCTGAAATGAGCTGGAAAGTGTTACCTTAAAAAAGTTCCCAATTCAGACAACAAATAAACACAACCAGTCCTTTGTCCATCCTAGAGACCAGCTTGGGCTGAACTGTGTCTGAGAGCACGGATCCTGCAGTAATTAATCCTCTGATGGTGTGAGCCGGGTGTAGCTGTTAAAGCTTGTGCTGCCCATTAGCGGAGTTCCCTTTTCCCTCCCTCCCAGCTGCGGTGTGCCAGCTGCCTGCCAGGGATGCCAGCGAGCAGAAAGCAGCAGCAGCAGCACACGTGGGGAGTCTGTGAGCACAAGAGAGCTGCCACCAACCCTCCCCGGCAGCAGGGCAGCCTCAGACACCTGCCTGACCCACATCCACGACTGGGAAGCTGCTCTGAATCCCATTCGCATCAGGGGCTGCCAGCTGAGCAGAAACTCGCACGTTCTGCCTTTGCAGGGACACACGAACCCCCGGGAGCTGCAGGAGCTGGTCCCTCACCGTGGGGACACCTGCAGCTCCTGACCAGCCTGCAGTGCTCAGGTGTCACCCAGCAAGTGCAGAGGATTTTTTAAACTCCAAATTATGCCAAGTATATTTGCTTTCTTTCACCTGCCTGTGAAGTCTTCATTCATTCCTCCAGTTATGATGCACAATAAGGTTTTGGCTTTAAAACAGGCTTTTCCTATTTCTCTGCTGACTGAGGCAAACATTGAACCAGCGTGTAATAGAAAAATCCCTTCAAGGTGCAAAGAAATGCAAGTGTTCCTGCATTGAAAATCTCGTCAGAGAGAGAAACCAGCAGTAAACACTGCTCTGAATATGAAGTGGAACAGAACAAGACTGCAGAGAGGAGCTAAAGAGACACTCTCTGCTAGGCACCCACAGAGAAGGGGCTCCTGCCCCCCTCAGCCATCCAGTCCCCCACACCCAGAGGTGCTGCAGCCTCAGTGACAGAGCAGTTTCCTTTTCCTCTGACTTGCAAACTCTTCTTTCTTTAGACTAAAATGACTTTACAGCTACCTGAAGGTATGAGAGGCTCTTGTACATTTGTTTCTCGAGCTGTGCAGAGCAAATCACCGGCACCTGATCACGCCTGAAGGGTGGGTGCTCAGTGGATCCCCGGGGAGCTGCCAGGGGCTCTCCCTGTCCTGGATCCATCCCTGTGTACAGCAGCTCCTGCTAAGCCAATTTATTGCAAAACGACCCACACTCACTCCCCGGTGCCTGATTCGCTGAGCATCCTTCACTCTCCGAACGCTGCTGCAGACACACAAACACACACGAGCTTTGGCACATTCCTGGTTCCTGAAAGAATATTTCCTTTTTTTTTTCAGTTGGCCAATTTATAAAGAATGAGAACATAAAGGGAGAATTAAAACAGGCAGAAGTCTCACACTTGAAATCAATTCCAATCAAACACCAGCCACCTTCTTACAAATGAGCCCACCCATCACAGAAATACAAATTATTATTTATAGCCAGAGCTTTTCTGAGGCCAGAATAATGTGCTAAGCACTAGAATTGAATTCCCATTTCCAATATGTTTGGAAACTGAGCACATCAGTTAGGTGCAGATCCATAATATTTCCATGAGCATTCAGCTTTCTAGTGACAACTACACAGGAAAAATCTGCAAACCAGGCAGCTGCTCTGCTGGTGTTCTGCAAGCTCATAAACCTGCATTACTACAGCCAACAGTGTATGCAGTGTAAGAGGAGTGTGTTTGATTTAACCCCAAATGTTAATACAATAGAACCAGCAGCAGCTTCTCAAAGCTTAATTTCATCTCTTCATTGCTGTGGAGCTGCTTCCTAGGACAGAAATGTGGAAATTCAGATGTTAATCCCTGATTTGGATTTAATTTTCCAGTTGTGAACAGATTCCAACATTTTCCTCTGGGTCATCTTTTAACTGACACAAGCACGTATTTCACACCTATACACACACCTGAACACACCAAATCCTTTCCTTCAGAGATTGAGACTTCTTGAAGCTGCACCCAAAAGAAAAGAAAAACTTCCCAAAGTGTCACAGAAATTCTGTGAGCCTGAAACAGCATCTCCTTAAGAGGGAAGAGAGCAGGGACCTCGATGCTGAGATTTAACAGCTGCTGTGGAGAAGTGCAGGTAGTAAAAGCCACAAAGTATGAATTCTGTAATGGATAAATAGAGAATTCAAGAAAACTCAGGCTGAAGTCTCTAAGCACTCTCATTTGAAACTTGCAGTGAATGAGGGGCAGAAGTTTTCCGGACATTAAAATAAAAATTTTATTGAAGTTTCTGTTCTAAAGTGTTGGTGATAAAATTTGGCACATAAACCCTTAGAGCTCAGAGTATCAGAGAGACATTAAATTATTTATGGCTGAAAAAGCACAAAATACCAGACCAAATTACAGAGAGGCAGGCTACGCCAGATGTTTCACAACTGTGTGTATTTTCAGTCCTTAATTAAAAGAAGAAACAAGAACAAGAAGTCCCAAGTCACAATCATTACAAAGATTTGGAGGAAAAAAACTAAATCAAGTCTGTTATGATTCTCTAGGGACTTAAATTAAGTGCCCAATAAAGTGGGCAGTTAACCATGTAAGAACAGATCTCTTGAGTGCTTTAATTAAATGTGACTCATCTAAGTCACAACTGTCTTGGAAACTTCAGGTTCTCTTCTCAAGGCCATGCAATAGGAACAGTGCTGAAAATTCACACTTTGGAAGTCAAATGTGCAGAGAAATGGGTAACAAGGAACAGATACAGAGAATTTGCAGGGTGTGCCATGCAGTGGACGTTTGCTTTTCCTGCCAAGGGGGGATAGCAGGAAGAAGCAGCACTTCAAGAGAATTGGAAGTTATAATATATGCAAATGAACCCTGACCTCCAGCCCCCTCAGGAAAGAATAATCCAGGCTTGCTTCTCCATTTCAGTGAAACAAGACTTTTTTATTTTACAGAAATGGGGAGTGGATCTTTGAGCCTCAGCAGATGTTCTTTACTGAGCTCTTGCTTACAGGTGAGCAGGGAAAAGTCCTGGCTCTTGCCCTCTGCAAACCAGCCCAGAGAGTTTGGAGGGATGACCAAGATGTGACACTGTTTTCATAGGAAATCAGGACATTTTGGAACACTAAGTTTTCTGCTTTTGCAGAGTAGTTTATTGCATGTTATATTCTAATCCCTCCAGGCCTCTCTGCAGCACAGGAAAGAGGCTGAACACTGGATTTACTGACCCTAAAATTTGTGTCCCAACAAGGATGGCAATCAACTTCAGTTTTAAATGGGAATTTAGATGTGAATTCAAGTTTTTAATTACAGCTAAACTGCCCCAGACTGATGAAAGTGAGTTCTCAAACACTGGCCCAAGGCAGGGGTGAGCAAACACAGCTGAGAAGTGACCGCAATAAATAACTTGCAATCTAAACATCTCCAATCTGCCCTCTTGTCTTAGATCCTGTTTTCAACCACCCATCCACATTCTTTACAGCTCCCCTTCCCTGCCAGAACCTTTATGGGTTTTAAGATAAGGTAGGCAGCAACACTAAATAGGATTTGTGTAGCTGACACTTACCCCAGTGGTCACTTTGCCCCTGACTGAAGCACAGATTGTTCTTGCTGCAGGGTAAATCTGCACAAAATGGTCACTGAGCAGCTGGGGCTGCAGGAAAAGATCCATTTCACTCTGGGACATTAAACTACACTTGAACTTTCAAAAACCTAATTTTCTTGGGGATCAATACAGTCAATACAGGTGTTAAGGGAAAAACAATTACATTTGCTGTACTTGTGCACTGCCTGATGACCTACACACAGCTCTGGCTGCTGGCCCACAACAGCTCTGCTCTTTGATGAATCAGGAGGAAACTCTGGTGATACAAACTAGAGGGGAAAAGCCCCTGACAGTGGACACAGCCCTCGCAGGTGTTACAACCTGTAATTATTTCCTCCAGTGACTTCAATCACGCTGCTCTCACCTTGAGATTCACAAGGAGTCAAGTGCTCTCCCCTCCCCACCTCTGCCTGTATTTGACAATTAATTTTCTGGCATATTAAACCAATGATTATTAATGGTGCCACTGCTGTCTATGTCAGTGATTGTGATCAGCTCAGGTTCTTTTCGGCAGATAAATATTTTTCTATAAACCTAGCAACGTTGAGTTTATGGAGAAAACTGTCAGCTTCTCAGTGAAGAAACTATATCTTCTCAAACATTTGTGCAGTGTGTAGTAAAACATAACCTTGATCCAAATATAAAAAGTGTTTAGGTAGGAGATGAAAGGGGTGGTTTCTTGAATTAGAAATAATATCCTAGCCAGGAGTTATTCATGAAAGTGGAGTCTTAATATTTACTTAGGCTTTCAGCAGCACTGATTTGCACTAGAATTTATTAACTTTTCAAATATTGCACAATGTACCTGGGTACTGAAATGTTCCCCATGAGAAGCTCACCAGAAATAGGATCTATCAGAACAGTGTCTGTTTTAGCACTCAGCTGGGCTTGATTCTGCTTCACCTGGAGCCAAGGTTTAAAATGCCCATTTCCAAGTTAAAAAGTAGGGTTTGCTTAAAGACAAGAGGTCCAGGAAAGGTTCTCACAGACTCTGAACGAGCCCTGCCCAGAAAGGTCCCTTGGCAGCCCCTGAACCCCCTGACTGCCATGGATTCCTGTGCCAGGGACAGACTCATCCCCTCTGCCCTGACCCAGCAGCTGGGAGCTGCTCAGAGCTCCCAGGGATCTTCTGCAAAGTCAGGACCCACTGTGACTCTTCCCAAAAATCCCAGGCACCCAACACTGTCAAACCCAGAGAAGGATCTGAGAAACCCTCAGCGAGCCAAGGCCAGGTGGAGGCAGCCTCAGGTTTGCACAAACACCACACCAGAAGTCATCTGCTGGCACTTTTGTCTGCATGTCCAACAGCAGTGCTGGATGGTTCCTGATTCCAGCAGTTCACAGGCTCCAGAACGATTCCCTGCCTTGCGCTGTGTACAATACTCACTGTATTTTACATTACAGTGACTGAAGTCCTGACAAGACACAAAACTCATCAATCAACTCATGGCACGGCACTAAAAAGTTTACTACAAGCCTTCTCTCTGCTCAGTTTTTGTGCAGAATGTCTATTTTAATAAATTTGGTTCTGAAAACACAAATCTAGCTCAAGATTTCCTTAAAAAAATAAAAAACAGATGTTATTTACACAACAAACACTGCCCATTTTTTTATGGCATCAGGCTCACAAACATGCTCAGAGAATTCGCAGTTGGATGGTGAAAGGGCAAAATGCATCAAGCACCAGAGATGTGAAAGTTTTTTAAATGGGAGCAGGGATCTGGCACATGGCCTTGGAAGAGCCAGAGCAGGTGTTCAAGAAGCACCATGTTCTGTCTCGGAGGCACCAGGCTCATCAATAATGGATTCCTCGGCATTCAACTGCATTTCTTCCCCATTTAAAGTTTGATACAGCTTGTTCATTTTCAGGAGATATTTTTTCCCCCGAGGAGCCCCAACACTTTGTTGTCACAGCTCCTAGAACTTCTCTGCTGGCACTTGGCCCAGACAAGTTGTTAGTGAGCACACGCCTTTATTATTGCTGAAAGACAGATTTGACAATCCTGATAATGAACAAGAGCTGGGTGCTCCAAGGGACACTGGCTGCTCCCCATGCTCTAAAGGCTTAAAATGGTACCTTGAACATCTACAGACCTCCAAACTGAACTTGCCACAACGAGAACTTCAGGGCAAGAAATCCTCCCTCCTCTTCTGCTGAGTCTGTGACACCCACAGACCTCACACCAAGCGTTGCAGAGGTGCAGAAAGCCCCAGGTATTCCTCTGGAAATGGTCAGTGCTGATGCATTTCAATTAGTCTGGGTTGCTAGGAGCCTAATTCCTGGGTTAGGCTCTTGCCTGCTCACCTGTCGCAGCCCTGGGCTCATTTCAGAGCTGTTGTTTAGGTTATGCTGCTGATTTCTGCAGTGTTCCCCAGGCACTGAGTTACACAGAGCCTCTCTCTGCTGTCACTTGGCTCAGTCCCACTGAGGTGTAACACCCCAGCATGACAGATCTCATCACAAGCTTCCAGATAGCCCAAGTTCTCCTCATTAGACTCGTCTGTACCAGAGGAGTTTGCCAACCAAGAACCATATGGTTTTCCTTGGCGTGCCTGGAGACCCCTCTGCTTCCCTGCACAGAACGCTGCAAACAACATATGGGGATGCAATGGATACCCTCCCAGCAGGCCAGAAACCACCACCAAGGAGACTCCATCCAGCTTTATCAGATGTACCTCAGAACATTCTCCCACTACTGCCCTGTTGGGAATTCCAGAGTTCGGGGGCATCATGACTAAAGCCTTGCCAGCAGCCACTTGCAACGGCACTGATCCAGCTCAGAGCCAATTTCAGACTCGAATTCTAATACAGCATCCAGTTCTTTCCAATTCAGGTGGAAGCTCCTTATGTAAAATGAAAACAAGAAGTTAAATTGCTGTGCCTCCATGTGCACCTTGAAAACTACAGGCCAGGCACCCCGAGCTCCCAGCCAGATCCTGCCTGAGGTTCATTACTTCTCTTGTGAATTATGTTTACAGCCAGGAGCCACTCAGTGGAACATTCAGAGTCACTGCCCAGCAGTGGACCTGCAGAGGGGTTTTTAGCACAGAGCTGCACCCCAAAATCCCCATCTGCTCCGTGCTGGAGATGCCAGAGAAACCCTTCTCTGCCACAGAGCAGCACATTGTGCTGCATGTTCGTAACACACCTAAAGATTTCATGTCAGGGTTCAGCTTGTACAAAAGGCAGGAAGGACTTGAGGACCATGAAGTGATGGGAGGCTGTGACACGGTGACAGAACCTTAAGCAGATGGATCAGAATGAAAAAAAATGCTGCTGGGAAGAGCTGGTGCCCTGAAACACAGTGTTTATTCTGTGCTTGCAAATTCACTCTGTGCTGAAGACAAACTTCTACTCATGTTATTGGTTTTGAGGTTTGTAAGTGTTTTTCAGCCAGAATTCTCTGTGGGAATGGTTTGATCTCTTCAGTGCTACTAAATTCCCAGAATCAAGTCAAATCCAATAACACAGTGCAGCTTGAAAACGGAACATTTGTTTCTAACCCATTTCTGAACGATTTTCATTATTACTATTGAAGATGTGAGGATCAGACAGCCATTGTACCAAAGAGTTCAGGGGTTTCCTATAACGCTTAGGAAATTCTGTAAGAGAAGAACAGCAACTGTACACTGCCAGTCTGCCCTCAGATCTGAAGTGTGTATCAGCCAGCAATAAACATGCAATAACATCAGCTTTTGCAGTGGGATGAAAGCCAGAGCTGAGTGCTGGGCAGGCTCACAAGTTCAGTGCTCTCTAACCTGCAGGCAGAGGTGCTGGAGGAGTTAATGTGCAGCTCCAGGCAGTGCCAAGCCAGCCTCTATAACCATTTAACTTGTCAGAAATGAGGAACGTTCCGCAAATGCTGCCTTTCATTCATTCCCAGAGAAACCCCGCAACAGCAATGTGCAAAGGGCTTCCCTTCAGAGCCCACTGCACCAGGCTTTGCTCTTTCTATCCTCTTGCAAAGCCCACGAGTGAGAGCAGAGCTGTAATTCCTTCTGCCTGGAAGCTCCCCTGAGGTTTGGCTGACCTTTAGAACATTCTCTTCCCTCAGCATCTCCTCTAGAGCAGCTCCTTTCCCAGAATCACATCCCCAGCCCACCCAGGATCTCCTGAACGCAGCCTTGCCTGGCAGGGAGGGGCAGGAGATGAGGAGACCATTCCTGGAGATGCAAAGAGCACATGGAGCCCCCGACATGTAATTCTGATTTAAAGTCATCTGCAGAACGAGTGAATCTAAACCCGGGCTTTGGACCCAGCTTTATCCACAGCTGATCCTGCTTTAAACAGAAATTATATGGGAAGTTAAATTAACCTAAGAGTGAGGTGTAGTAAAACCAAACTAAACAAGATCCAGCATCAGGGTTTAACTCTCATGTCATGATAACAAAAATACAACACAGCCCAGAGTAATGAGACCTGGACCATCTTCATCTAAACTGTAACTCAATGTCTGCTTCATTAGAGGTTATTAAATGCATAATTTGGTACAAATCAAAAAGGTGTTCTTGAGAATGCTCAAGTGGCTTCTCAATTTTATTAAAGCATTTGAGGGTGGAAGTTCTTAATTGTCATGAAATCCATCTTCTAATACAACCAAGCTCTTGTCTAGACAGATCAAAATCAACAATTTTATAGCCAGTGTTGGACAAACTGCTTTCCTCGTGCCATAACTGATGTGTGTTCAGCAGATGCTTTCCCAACATCTTTATGTAAACATTATTTTTAAAAAATCGTGTGGTACAGAGTCACCTCATCCTACTGGAGGGACAGAAAGCTCAGTACCTCTTAATCATCAGGGAAATAATTTCAACAGCCCCACACGCACAACACCTTGTGCTGGCACTGATGTTCAGTGCAGCTCTAAGTCTTTACACAATTAACTTTCCTATCAAGAAACTGCAAAAAGCATTAAAGATTGTAATGTCTCATTAATTAGTGGTAAATACAGGTGAGTCAGTCAGACCAGCCAACCCAGTAGAACTTCTGGTGCTCACAGCATGTTAATATGTTGCTAATTAAGGCCATCAGCATTCCTCTTAATTAATATATTGGCTTGCTTAAGATTTAATCGAAATTTTACCAGCCCACATTTTTCCAATTCAGAACATGTACCAGGCAGACTATACAAAAGGAAAAACAAAGCGATTCCCTTCATGTTTGTGGAGATAAATCCAGCATTTTAGCTCCCAGCTCCTTCCACCTTCCAGATTAGGATGGGAATGTGAGAGAAACCCAAAGAGAACGTTTGTGAAAGTGTGCACAAACTCCCAGTCAGTTACAGCTCTCTTTGGATAGGAAAGGAGCTGTTTCTGGCTCTAGAGGGGACCATGGACACCAGATCCAGAAGAGCTAAAGATTCCTGTGTCATTTGGTGCCTCTGAAGCCAGAGACTGAGATTCACCAATATCCACAGAGCTCTGTCTTCAGAAATACAGATTTGGAGAACAAACCCTCAGGGGACAGGATTCCTTCAGTCCCCTGTCTCATGTAGTGTAAAGTTCCAGACTAAATTGGTCAATCACAAATTTAAATAGCTATCTCCAAAGGCAAAATGAGAACTATTTCTACTATATCACTGCATTTTTTAAAAATAAAAAGCACTCAGTGTATCCTCCCATCTGCTTTCTTCTGTGCTTGAATCGCTTCAAACCTAACAGAGCTTCTGAACAAGTTGTGTGTTTAACACAAATACCCTGAAGAGCTGTTGAATTGAGATTCAGAAAGAGTCAGATAGAACCTCCAGAGAATTTACCTAGAGGCAGAAGAGGGAGATGAGAAACAAAACTATTTCCATTTTTCTTTGCTAGAAATATTTCAAAACATTAGAAAAATATCTAAGTGTTTTGCATATATTAAAACTGAACAGGGAAATGCCTTTAAACTGCACAGAAACTTCGGTTTCACAAAGTTACTGAGCAGTTTCTCAATCCTCGAATCATATTCCCACTCCCACTTTAATTCCCTCTCTACAGTACTGGTTTCCTTTGAGACTGAGCATTTCCAGGAACAGGAGATTTCCAGGGAGTGTAACAGAGCTGCATCTGAGACCTCCTGCCACGAGTTTGCAGCGAGTGCTTCCCATGGACCAGCCGGGAACACAAAATCCTCAATTGCCTGGGGTCAGCCCACGGCCCCTCCCTGCCGCAGAAGGTGCTGGTGACTGAGCCACTCCTCACTGGGGTCACAAATAAAACACTCACTGCCTCTCCTTTCACTGAGGATGGAGCTCAGCTCAATCCACAGGAGTCCAGCTGGTCTTTGCCTTTACAGCAGTTTGCTTGGGAACGTGGGATTCCTGTCTCAAAACTGCGTTTAATTGTCTTGCAAACAGCACACACAGAGTTCATTTCCCCAACAATGAGGCAGAATGAGGGAATTGCTCATTGCCTAAGGCTCTGCAGGCACTGGGGTTTGTACCAGGCAGGAGCTGCATCCACACAGGTATGTCCCAGAACCCCTTCCCAAAACAGTTCTCCTTGTGCCACATTCCCAGAGAAAGGGAATTCTCCCCAAAGAGCAAAGGCTCTCCAGAACCTGACCCACTCAAACTTCTAAAAAGAAAACAGCAACAATTCTTCAACCGTTACATGGTTTTCCAGGGAATTATGCAGTGATGGAGACGCCCCAGGACTGCAATCCCTCCCAGTGTGGCATTCCTTGAAGGGCTGAAATCCAAATAAGAGTATGCCTGGGAGGGAGAATGGAGGGGGAAGGATAGAAATAGAGGCATTAAGAAGGACAAATATTCTGTTGGTAGGCAGGCTCATGATGGAAGGGGGATTATGATTAAAGAAATTTCAAGAAGACAACTTTAAAACAAAGAGAAGAACTGCCCATGTTACAAGACCCAAACCCAAACAGAGCTGGCCTGGCAGAGGAGGCTGCATCTCCTCTGGGCCCCTTACATGGCAAATCCCTGCGGAATCCCAGCCCTTTGTTTGGATTTCATGTTGCTTGTCAAGGGAGCACAAGTGCTCTGTACATCTTCGGGGTTTGCTCGCATTTCCCGTTTATCTTAGGGAGTTTCACGTTTATTTTTAAGGCCTTTTTTGGGGGCAGAAGCACAGCCTGGGCTGTGTCTCCATGGCTTCACCAGGCAGCAAGGCTGGGATGCTGGCAGCACCAACCAATCCTGCCAGGGATCAGGTCTGGCAGCACATGGAGCAGCAGGCACAGGTGGACATGTCCAGCACTGGAGCAGGGCAGAAAGCATCATTCAGGGGCTAAAAGTTGTTCTCTGTTATGAAATGTGGAGCTGCTGCCTCTCAGTCAGCTGTTCATTGCCCAGGTTTGCTGTTCCACCTTCACCAGAGCACTGTGGGCTGGTTCAGACACAAAACACCTGCAAATATCACTATAAAACCATCTGAGAGTTGACACCTCAAATTGTGCTGATAAATCAAATTGCTGCTTTAAACAGAAACGTTTCATTTCACCCTGCCATGGGCACCTCTCGAGGAAGCCGCTGCTCCCCCTCCATCACATTTCCAGCACCAGGACAATGTTTGGCACGGAATTACTGGGCAGCAGTGAAAATGCATCACTCCCAGGTCTCCACATGCGGATCAGCTACTTAACCAGTCACCTATTTTTAGCTCAGCCAGGCAATCAGGATGCTGTTCACAAAACACTTTACCTTAAAATAAAATTGCTTTCCTCAGATGACATTGTCAGGTTCTGTTCTTTTCACGTTTAATGTGAAACCTCAAATAAAAGATAAGGTAGTTTATTGAGAAAGGAAGGACCATTCTTAATGGGAGAGAAAAATGAATGTATAATAGCCTAAATTTTAGTGATTATCACTCTGAAAAGATGCTGAGATGTAATGGACATGAGATAACGGCGGGGAGGCAAATTGGTGAAGAAGGAGCAGCATTGCCTGTCCCAGGCACTTTGAGGAGGCCTGGTTTGAAGAAGGCTTTCCGTGGCCACAGCCTCAAACCACGAGAGCCTCAGGGGGTTTAGGGGTCGTTTCTTCAGAGCCTGCACAGCTCCCAGGGGGTCTCCTGCCCTCAGAGGACTGCCCACAGCCTCGGGGGAGACCCCACGCTCAAAGCCCAGCTTTAACACAATTTCCAGCGCCAAACTATCCACGTGTTTTTTCTGCCAGGCTCTCAACCCTGCTGGTACCTTTCCCTTCTCTCCTCCCCTCTTGACCCCTCAGATCCCACACACAAATGCACTTTCACTCTTTTCCAGGCTCTAAAAGCCTTCTCCAAAGCACAAGTTTTTCTCGAGCTGTCCTCTCCCCCTAATCCCCACAAGTCCTGGCACTTTCGTCTTCTCAGGCTTAAGATGAATGAGACAATCTGAGCTTTCAAGAGGTTTGCAGACAAGCCCTGCTCTGGTCTCCAGAATGTTTATGTAAGCCCAGAGAAATGCCATTTTCAGCAGAGTCAGACTGGGTGTTACAGAGCATCACCGAGATAAGCCCCGGGCCTGCCACAGACAGACAGAGTCATTTAGAGAGCAGAACAGGATAAACCCCAAACAGCTGAATCCCAAGTGCTCAGTGTCTCTCAAGACACCAGCTGAAGAATGGAGCTACGTTTGTGTTACCAAAAACCAGGAGGGGCACAATTAACCTTGCAAAGTGACACGAGCATTCTTTGCTGTATCACAAATCACCGTCATCCTCAGCACAGTTTTTGACTTTCACACAGTCCCATTTGCAGAAGGGATTCATCTTTATCTGAAACCGTAATTGAATGCCAGCAGTTACCTTGGTGACATTTAAAAATCTATCCCTGTGCTTTGCTGTCAACACTTTATAACACAATAAAGTGCCTCATGGAACAAGTCAGAGCACAGCTCAGGGAATAGCTCCTATGACAACTCCATGAATCAAGGGGATGGCAGAGATCCCCAAATGTCAAATGGACAGCAGCACACAGGTAGAGAAAGCCCAAACTGAAGTTTTGCCATTTTCATTGGAATTTCAAACAGAGGGAACAAAACATGAGCAAACTGATAATAAAAACATGCCTGAGAAAGACAAACCAGGTAAACGAAGAGATTATAATCTTGCCCTCCAGTAAAGTTCTTTTCACCTTAAATCCACTCAGTGTAGAGATAATCTTCACAAAAGAAAAGTTATTTGCATATAGAATAGGCTCACAGAAAATTAAACTGCTGTGCAAAACTAGAGCTTATTATGCAAGAAATGTGATAAGCTAAAACATACAAAAAATCCTCCTCAAGATCTGAGCAACATGAGCTAAAAATACCTCTATTGCATGTCATTTACAAATTCAAAGGGTTGTTTAGGCTGTGTTTAGATTGTGATCAAACAACACTCGATAAATTTTTTTCCACTTGTGATTAAAGATAGTGCTGGATTTTAGGTGTTCTGATTGCTTTCCTCACTTCATTTTTATTGCTATTTTTAATTTGCACTTGATGTTCCCTGCACCCTTCCTGAAAGCAAACAGCAGTGCTGGGAGGGTACCAAAGCCCATCTCTTGTTCTTCCTGCCAGGACAGGAGGGATGGCCCAGGAGCAGCCCTGATTTACACACCAAGGGCTGGAGAACGGAGCTCCCAGCCTTTGGCGTGGTCCATGTGCACCTCACCCGCCTGCCCTGCAGGGCCCGGGACAGGCAGCCACCTGCACACACCTCTCCAGCGCCGCCGCGGCTGTTAAATGGCACGGATCTCTGGTGCCAAAGGGTTCCTACATCCCAAACTGCCCAAAACTCCCGGTGTTCAGCACTCCGGTGGTGTCACACCACGGGGTGGCATCATCCCCTGCACGGCTCAGCGCTGGGACAGGCAAAAGCCAGCACGGGGCAGGGATCCTGGGGCTGCACATCAGAAATGCTGTGCAGGTGCCAGGGCAGGTGAATTAAAAGTCTCAGCATAACTCCTCAAACTTTTCATTCTTTCCAACTGCAAAGAACAGAGCTCAGTGCCATGATGAAAAATTCTTGAACATAAATTACCATCATTTTTCTGTTACATAACATGATTTATCCAAAGCATGCACTGGGCTCATTCCAGTTTCCACTGAAGTCAATAGAATTATAAGTGTTCAGCACCTCTGAAAAACCAGGACATGCTTATTCATGGGTATAATTTATGGTACCCAAATTAGAACATTCTGTCCTTAAGTTCCCAGTGCAGAACTCCTTCCCCTTCTGCATGGACATTAACGGAGCACCACTGAAATGTACCCCCAGGTCTTCAGTGGAATGCCCAGGACTGCTCAGACTTTAAACAAGCACCACAAACATCTGAACTCCTGATTCTGGAGATCTCTTCTCCCCATCCACAAGGTCAAACTGGCTCCAACCAATATCTTCCCCTACTTGAGTCCTTGCCTCCGTGGGGTGTCAAGAAGGAGCAACTGCCAGAGATGCTCAAGCACGTTTCAAGTTACACACGAAGAGCAGCCATCATCTGGCAAGGACAAGAGGAAAGCCAAAGCAGAAGGCAAAAGAGTAGGAAATCTACTGTACTGGAAGCTCTGCTCGTCCTCATGGCCACTTTCTCAAGGAAGTGCTATTTATCAACCCCTCTCGACGTGTCCTTTGGACAGAGCCTTCACTCCTTCCTTCAGGATGTGTTCACAGCTTTGGTTGATCAAGGCTGGCAGTAAAAACCCAGCCACAGATTTTTTGTTCCTTCAGAGCACAGCAAACACAGAAATCAAAACACAGCTCAGTCTTGCTCAAAGCCCCTGGGATCTGTCCCAAGGCACTCAGTTGAGGTGGCTGCTCATCTCCAGCTTCCCTGCAGGTAATGAACCACCAGGGTTGTGAAGAACCAGCCCTGGGTCATCTCAGGGTGCTGAGGGGTTTGGGACTGCTGCACAGCCCAGGTATCCCAAACCTGCAGCCTCCTCCTGACACCCCAGTCCAGCAGCAGAGGCTGGGTGGCCTTTCCCCACCCCTGTGAGACACAGACACAGGGGCAGCCGTCTGTCCAGCACTGCCCTGTGCTTCTGTCCGGCCTCTCCTTGCTGACAGCCACAGCTCCCCGGGCTGCCTCCTCCCGAGGAAGCACCCAGTGCTGGGAACTGCCCCACGGGCTCTGCTCAGCCCCGTCTGAAGTGAGCAGAGCCCTTTTTCCTCTCTGCACTGCTGAGCAAGGCCTTTCCCACCCAGGCACTGAGCACCTCCCCGGGCTGTGCAGAGCGGGTCAGCCCTGGCAGCCAGAGCAGCCTCACCCCCTCACAGCCTGGGGGGACAGGACTGAAGCTCTGGGGCTGGGAACACACCCCAGCCAGTGGGAAGATGATATTTTCCTTCCACCACATTAACAGATCTTGTTTTTCTCCCATCCCCTGGGCCCCACACGGAGGATGGGCAGATGGATCCCGCCAATCACTCCATGCCACAGTTGCACCACACAAATGTGCTTGAAGGAAAACTCCTGCAGCACCCAGAACAGGGCTATTATAGGAGGCCAGAAACAACAGCTTGTGTGTTCACATGTCTATTCCAAGTTTCAGATTTCTTCAGAAAACAGGAGGCCGATCTAATCCTTTTGACTTTGAATCCCTCGGAGGAAGGCTGCCTAACGTGCTTGTCAGGCTGTCAAGGAGACACAGACCTTGTCCCCCTCATCTCTGCTCCAAACCAGGCTCATGCCAGGTCCACTCCACATCCCCAGGCCCTGGAAGTCTAAAGGACTTTGCAAGAGATCTCTTTGCAGGTGATCAGACAGCATGAAAATCAGTGATTAAACAGAGCTGGCACATACTGGGAAAGAGACACCAACCCAGAAACAGCCCTGAGTTTTGCAATTGCAGCATTTAAGTTAAAAATAATCAGGCTGGTAGAATTACATAAATTCAAGTTTTGTACAAGGTCCTAAACATAACAGTCCAAAATGGCCTACATCTCACCTGAACAAAATCCTCCTGGAACCCCTCAGAGATGTCATTTCTTCCTTTCATTCAAGCACATCAGATAATCTGAGACTTTGTGCACAAAGCCACCCAGCAGCAGCAATGAGAAGGTTCATCCTTCAGAAGGAGCACTTGCTTAAAAAGAATGCATTTCTGGAACAATATCTCCCAATTTCTTTATTCTTTCCTTTGTATCTTCCAGCACTGGGCCCTCTGCCCTCTGAAGCCACCTTTGCAACCTGCCTTCCCCAGCTCCATGATGGAAAAAACACATCCTTACACCAAAGGTCCATTTAAGGGATCCATTTTTCTTTGGAAATTCTGTTCAGCCAAGGATCGGAGTTTATAAGTCCCTCCAACCTCGAGGCAAATAAAGAGTTAACCACAGGTCTCAGCCCAGCACATTTCCAGAGCAGTGAGCACATCCAGGGGATGTGTCCCCACTGCCAGGGGACATTCTGTCCCTGGGGAGACAACAGAGCCCTGCAGAACCCTTCCCTTTGCACCTCATTGCCGTTGGTGCACACAGCCCCCATCCCTTCATGCCTGTGCCATCTCCACACTCACACATCCTGTAAAACAATGCACATTAACTGCGTCATCCACCTCTGTTCCAGGAACAACTGCCCCCTCCAGCCAAGCAACATATGGCCCCCAAACATCTTCCCAGAGGGAAGCCTCTAGGCTAGAATTTGGATGACAAAACTGGAAAAAAAGTTAAGAAATTTCTGAACCTGACTTGTTTCCTAGAAGACTTCAGCCTGAACTGAAAAGTGCAATTAGCAGAATTAAAAAGCTTTTTCAGCTTTCAGCTAATTCAGGGAGAAAAGGTGATGGATTTCCTCACACCCCACTTGTTGTCCATGAGCCTGCAGGGGCTGGGTCCTTCTCCAAGGCCTCGGACTCCCCAGAGGAGGAGCCCAGTGCTGCAGCAGCTTCCTGTGGCTGCGGCTTGATGTGCTCAACCATGACAACCCTGAACTCTCCCTGGGAGGAGGTGTGGGGATGCTTTGTGAAGCTCAGAGACGCACCAGAGCACAGAGACTATGGGGAACTGTTCTTTTCCATTTGCTAAACCATTACTACAGCTTTCTCACGTGCTCAGGTGATGCAGCGCTCAGAACCAGGCAGCAACAAACCCCCAGGGGACAGGAAATCCTTTCCATTAACCCCCAAGTGCCAGTGAACCCACAGCAGCTTCACACCAGCACCATACACACAGCAAAGCCCCAGCAACAGCTGGAGGACCTTCTCCAGCTCACCCAGCCTTAAACCCTGCACCATTTCTGGACAAGGAAGCCTCATGTTGGCAGGAGAAGAGACCTGTGACTGAAACTGCAATGGGGTGACCAGTGGTTGTTACCTTGGTCACACTCAAACACCTTAAAAGTCTTTTCCAACCTAAATGATTCTATGAAGGACCAGATTCAAGCCTCACTTCCAGGAAGCAGTTTCTACAACGTGGCCTTAAAAAGCCAACCAAAACCTTCCCCCAGTTTTCAAGTCTTGCTGGCCATCAGGGAGAGTCTGAGTGGTGGAGCCCAGTAACTCAGGATAGTACTTATGATTTCTTTTAAATAGAAAAAATTAAATCCACTGAAAAACAAAACTGACTGATTTCCCACAAAATTAAGGGTCTCAACCAATACTTCAGGTACAGCTATGTCTAGAGTCCATCACACCCTGCAAAATACAACATTTCTGTTGCCTTCACTGCTGCTCAGTGTGGGGGCAGGCGAAGCCAGCAGAGGGTTTGAGGGGAAGACAGGCAGGTCCTGTCCCTTTCCAGCTCTGTCACCCCGAGTGCAATGATCTGTTTATTGAGCCCAACGCACATGTGGGTGGCTTAACTTAAAAAAACTAATATTAGGTATCATGTGTTACAAAGTAAACTTTTCACAGGAAGATGTTTCTATAGTAACTAATGTTTTTCTAGCAACACATTTCACATCAGGGTTGCCATAGAAACAGAACTATAGAGATGTGCTCAGCAAATAAGTTGTCAATAGCTTTTCCCCCAGCCCCTGCTCTCTACCCCTGTCGGCCTAAGGGTGAACACAGCACCCTGTGTCTGCCCTGGGACACTCCAGCTGTTGTGGGAGTGTGGAACCCTCCCTGTCCGTGTGAGGGCATCATCTCCCCCATACCTGACCACGCTGCTCAGAGCAAGGGAAATGCTCGGTTCTGGCTCTGGTTAGAAACCCAGGCAGCTCAGAGCTGTTGTACAGGAGAGTCCCAGTGAAACACCTTCATCTGCAGGAGAAGAGTGAAATTACCCTGCTGGAAACACTGAGCAGTGGAACCTCAGAGAGACCTCAGGGTGTTGCTGGGACGTGTCAAAGGGACGTCAGCTCATGCCAGGAAGTCTGAATCTCCCTGGCTTTGAGCATATATTTAGGCTGAAGCATTCCCAAGGGTAACGTACAGACTCCCACTCACCTCCAAGGAAAGTCTGCAAAAAGATCACAGCTCTAATCTGGCATTTACATAGTAGCTGGGATTTTAATTACTATTTGTTCAGTACCTCACCATTCATTCAGCAGCAGCCATTTGTACACCTTCAGGACTGCCGCTGCTCCTGACCTTTGCTTTCCCTTCTTTCCCACTCTTCTGTTTCTCACTTCTCTTCCCTGAAGTGGTTTTCCCTCACAGCTCCCCCCACCCCAAACCCCCAACCCACCCAGGGCAGATGCTAACATTCATTTACCCCAGCAGCCCTGGCAGGCTGCTCTCTGCCTTGCCTTCTCCTAGGAAGAGCCTTGCTCCTGCAGGCAGCTTTGGGCATCTCATTGTTGGCTCAAACACGAGAAACCCAAACCCCGCAGCCAGAGATGCCACCTGAAGGGGAAGAAGCTGTAACTGACTCTTGCACCAGGCATCAATCAGCTCCAAATTTATCAGCACATCTGCAGGGTTTCACAGCTCTGTCCTCTCCCAGGGCTGCCCTTCAGACAGAGCCTGGTGAAACATCTTGAAGCATTTTACATGGGAGGCAAAGGAACAATTGCTCAAGTGCCATTGAGCTTAGGTTCCAACTCAAAACCAGGTTAAAAAAGACAAAACACACATGATGCTGACACCTGAAGAGAGTGTGGCTGAAATTCCCTTGCTGAGTCCCTGCCAGTGATGGTCCCAATGCCTTTAACTGGGGGATGTCCGGGCTCAAAGGGCAGCTGCTCAGGCACTGCCCAATTCCTGTTTCCACAAGTGCTTCCAGGGCTGGTTCACATTCCCAGCACGTTCCCTGCGCTCGGGATGTTGAGATGCAGGGCTTGGTGCTGCCACACGGCATCTGAGCTTAATCCAGGGAAAAGTAAGTGTCAGTGCACTACAGAGGTCGGGTGCAGATGGACCTGGTGTCCCTGGTAGAAGAGTCATTTCTGCTCCATTCTTTAGAGAGATCTACATGAAAATATCCCACTGGGGTATGTGATAAAATCTGTTTTTTCAAGCTCATCCTCCAACCTGCGGCAGCACTGGTTTGAGTATTTTAAATTATTTCATATTTCTGTAACTATGCAATGGCATAACACTGAATATGACACCCTCCCTATTTCACACTCTGCCCCCTCCTACCTGCTACGAACAGAAGGAGCAGCAATACAGTTCTGGTGCTTCATTCTGAGGTGTTACAACAAGACAGTCCAGATTCATCCATCTTTAGGGAATAATTTTCAGGAGCAGAGTGATAGTGTCCTTGTTCCCACTAAAGACTCAATAGAATAACCTAAAACAAATCAATAAAATTTACCTGGGATAGCCCATAACTGGGGTTTTGGAGGAGCCATGTACCAGGCATGATGGTGAGGAAATATCTGAGCTCTGAAAAATACCACCAGAATTGCAAAATAGCATTTTATGGGCTTGGGCAACAATTGGAGAGTGACCTTAAAACTCCTCTGCTGACAGATTGTGAGTTACAGTGAATTTTACTAATTCATATATACAGGTCCTGCTCACCCTGGCCTCTCTTTGCTTGCAAAGCCTTAGGCTGGAATCTGCTCCAGCCAGGAGTTGCTTGCACATGCCCAGGAAATGCTAAATATAAACTGGACAACATGCAGACAAATCATTTTAATGAACTTTTCAGGTCAAGGTCCAAGTCTTCATTTGCACCCAAAGAGCATCAAGTGAACAGTGAACACCTGTCCCAGGTACAAGTCCTGGAGCACCACAGCAACTCAAAACTGAAGTCTCACCCAATCCAAAACATTCTAAATCTGCAGCACTTATGGGCCATTAATATCCTCTCTAATAAAGACAGAAAATAAGCCTCGCTAGAATTAATTACCTCTTACATCATCGTATTGCCCCATAGCTCTAAATCTCTCCTTTTATCCCTGTTTCAGAAGTAGGTCCTCAAGGGCACTGCCTCTTGGATGAGACCACCTCCTACATGTCCTTCAAACACTTTAGATTCTTTAATGAGTAGAGGAGCAATCTGTAAATCAGGAATTGCAATGGGATCATTTCACTATCGTCTTCTCATAGAGTGAACAGACTTTGGGTCAAAAGAGGCAAAAAGAAATTAAGTAGAAGACCAAAAAATGTCCTCACTAACAGGCTTCTCACATTCCAGTGTCACCCGACATTTCCTAGCAAGCTCAGTTATTTCATGCAGTCAGAAACTGACTAATCCACAAAAATAAAAACCCACTGGGATTGCAGCTAAGGCTCTTTTGCCTTCTCCTTTTCAGCTGTATCTCGAAAGGTACCTGAACACGCTGCCTGAGGGCAAGGACCCGCTTCCCAAACTGAGAGGAGAGCAGCATAATCACTATGAAATGCACATTTACATTTGAATCGCATCATGCAGGAGCATTAGCTTCTCCAAGGATTGTTTTCTTGGCATCCAAGGTCATGATAATGAATAACATCAACAGAGGTGAGCCACAAGATTTGGGTGAAAGTTTGAGTGTGCAAAGTACTGAATGTGCTGGAGCATCTCCCAGCAGAGATCTCTTGGCTGCTGAAGTTTCATCACCAATGACCAGAGCTTCACTCTTGAACCAAAATGATCCCAAGGGCTGCACAGTCAGTCACGTGTGTCCCTTTAGTTTTAGATGTCCCTTTACCTCAGTAATTCAGCTCTCAGTGACAGGGTTTAAAATCCACATTCTGTCCCTTGAGGTCCAGCATCCCATCCAGAGATTTCAGCTGCTCTAACGCTTGGCTGTCACAGGGGAAGGTGTTGGACACAGGACCTGCCTGTCTATGTTTCTTTTGAGGACAGGCTGATCCTACTTTTAGACCTCTTTATTCCAAGAAAGTAAAACTCCAAATACTTCAAAATTCATCACAACCTCCATCCCAGACAGGTTCCAAACACCAGCCCCTCCTTGGGGGGTGCCAGCAGTGATCCAAGCTGTGCTGCCATTCACATGTCTGGGTTTGGCTGGAAGGAGCCCTGCCCTGCAGATAAACCCTTGTTTCTCCCACTGGAAGTACAAAGCACCAGCTTCTCATCCCTTGCACAGACACCTCAAACTCCCCCTGTTTGCACTCACAGAAGATTCCCAGGTCCAGCCCAACACAATCATCTGCTCGGTCACCTCTTCCCATCCATCAAACACTGGAATAATATCGGTGTTTGAGAGTCACTCCGAGCTGATGGAGGGTTTAGTGTTGAACTGTGTTCCAGAAGTTGGCAGTGTCTGAGCTGCCACTGATGTGCTCTGCTCATTAAATCAGGGAAATGAGAAGGGGTCATTAGAGCTCTCCCTAACTAGGCAACAATCATGGGCTCACAGAAAGCTTAAAAGCACAGAAGGTGCCCTTAGGAAAAGAGTGGAGTTTGGCACTGGGTAGGACCATTCCCCAAGCAAAGAGAAGCGGTAATGAACATGGGGAAAAAAAAAAACCCAGCCTCTCAAAAGCACAGAAATGTTTCAGAAGGGGCCCCTTTGCTGCACCTCCTGCTCACGAGTCGTCAGAAGCAATTCCTGTAACAAAATTAGCTTTTCCAAATGGCAAAACCAGAAGGTGGCAAACTGTGACCTATTCCCAGGCTCATACACTCACAAAACGTCACGTAAGCTTTTTCTTTAAAAATTATTATTAGGCAAACTTTAAGCACACAGGCTGGAAAATCGTTACATTCTTAATACAGATGAAAACTTCTGCCCTGAAGTCCACTCACACGAACAAATAGAATAACAAAGCAGGTGACATTTCCTATTAGCAAGCTCCACTGGTTATTTTTGTAACTCTTGAGAAGCAAACCAGTAAAAAAAAAAAAAAGCCAAGCCTGTTTTGTTAAGATGCTCAATAAATTAGATGCCTGTTAAGCTCTGATTGCTTCTTAAATATTTGGCTAGACATGAATTTCTTGAGAGAAGGAGGTTTAAGGACTTTTCAAGTCTGATCCTGTGAGACCTGAATACAAAGCCTATCTTGTAAAATACCCTCCTGCTTGTGTGAAGTCTCACAGAATCAGCTTAACTACTGAGATTGGACTGAGCTCACTGTGCCACTAGGCTCAGAATGCTCATACGAATTGCTCGTTCAGAGTTGGGCTTCTTGAGCTGCTCTGGACTCCCCCCACCCACCTTTTATTTTTTTAATTTCAGTAAATTCCATGGCCTTGTTCCCTACACCCGCATTATCCCAGTGATCAGAGGCCTTGGCTCTCCAGATGGATCCACCCTCCCAGCCTGGAGCCGTGTGAGCACATGGATGCCCTGCACAGGTTTTGTTCCAGGAAAATGGATTATCCCAAACTCTGCTGCTGCCTTTTTCCACGGTGATTTTGCCCCAGCAGGCACAGGACCTTTGGAAACACCTTGGGATGGTTGATGTTCAGGATGTGAACAGAGAGGAGAAAACAAAGCACTAATCAAAGCCAATTTTAGTCTCTTGCAAAGAAAAGCAGACAATACCTTTTCACAACCTCCCACTGGCCACCCACCATTCCCCTATGCAAGGAGCTGACCTGGCACCAGGGCTGTTCCTACCAACTTCCCCCTTTCACCTCTGTGAGCGTCTGCAGCTGAGGCATGGATGCTTCTCCAAGTCAAAAAGGCTCCAAAGGTTTTCAAACCCCTAAACCCAGCTGCAAGTGTGCTGCTGCCATCACAAGAGCTATAAATAAATCCCAAATCACCAAAACTCTCATGTCAGTGTAATTTCAAATAAGTTTGGACAGAAAAGATCAGCCTCTCTGGGGTTGCATGCTTGGTTCTAATAGCATTGACTGCCTGGTAACAAGATGAAGAGCTCTTATAAAAAGAGACAAGCAGCGAGAAATTGTATTATGTACTAATACCCCCCTTATTGACAGCACTTATCTGCAGGACCGAGGTCTGCACAGAGAAAGGGAGTTAAAAGCTCTGTTATCGTCAACAATGGCTCTGCCTCCTGCACCAGAGGGATTCGTGGAGGGTTTCTGCCTGCACTGAAGCCAAGAACAACATTAACTCCCCTGGAACCAGGTCCCAGCTGCAGAAGAGTTGCTGCTGTACCTGTCCCACGTGTTTGCACGGGGATAAAGCAGCAGAGCTCCGCGAGGAAACCACTGACCTCCGAGTGCAGCTTCTCTGCAGTGGAGCCTTGCACTCACACATCACCACACTCCCCACACAGCAGCTGGACCAGCAAAAACCCTGCAAAGTCCCTTTCCATCTTCAGGCCTCGGGGACCAAGGTTGTGCAAAAGGACAGAGTTTGGCAGCACAAGAAAAAGCAGCAGTTGAGACTTGAATTTTAAACCCCCTTACCTGCACTGTGATGTCCTCATTTAATCTCCCAGACCCAGCAGCAATTTGTTGAGGTCTGGTCTATTCAGTCTCTTCTTATGTGAGAAACTGGAAATTGATGGCTGAATGGGCTCCATCCCAGGCATTCCAGAGTTCCAAGGCTTGGCCTGAATTTTAAGTCTTAGTTGAGTTTAAAAAAATATAAAATAATAAAAAAAAAAAAACAGTAAAGTGAGACCAACACATGGCATGGAAGAAAGCAGAGCTGTGAGTTTTTCTGGGAAAGAAAGCAGCAGGGAAGCAGGAAGAGCACATGTCCCCCCCCACAAGATATTGCTTTTAACTGGTCAGAAACGAGGGTTAATAAACCCTGCACAGCTACAGATGTGACCAATATATGCAGAAGTAAAATGCTGATTTTTAAAGAGAAATCAACATATTCTTCTGAAAAGCAAAACAGCTTCAAGCCCTTTTTAACAGGAATATCTTTAACTAGCCCCCAAAATAACGTGGGGACTGTTGAGGCAGCACGTGGTGCAGCCCTGCTGCTGGGAGTTCACGGAGCAGCATCCTGCTCTCTTCCAGAATTTGTTTTCTAAGGCTGTCTTAAAGGTCTAAAGAAAATTCTAAGAGACTCCTATTACAAAAATACCTTTTCCAATTCCTGCTTAAATCAGCTGAACATGCTTTGGATCGGGGTGGGTTGTCCTCGCCCTTTTCCTTCGGGTGAGGAACATTTTCATGCCAGGTTTTTCGCAGCGCTGTCCTGTGAGGATGTGAACACCCAGCCCCGTTTCTTTCCAGCAGCTCCCAGCGCAGCTCCCCCCTCACACCAGGCACCGGGACTCTGCTGCCTTTGGGGAAGGTGATGTGCAGGGGAGACACTGAACGTTTAAAACCCTGTGCTTTTGTTTCCCAGCCCTCTGCAAACAGCAGCAATGCTGCGGAGTTACCAAAATGCTGTTACAGGACACGTTTTTCAGCATTCCCAGGACAGCAGAGCTGGAAGCCCACAGGGGGAGCAGCCACGATCCCTGGCCCTGGGCTTCTTTTCTCCTTCTGAATCCACAGCTCCGATGGGAGCTGGATCTTCGAAGGAATCCAGGCTTGTGCCAATGACAACCAATCCAGACAAACCCTCCATTCTCCCAGACAATCCATATTAACCTCCACTGCCGATGGAGAGAGCTCTGGGCTGCCCCGGATCCTCTCACAGCCACGGTGCCACATCCCTGCCATGGGCACAGGGAGCTGCACACCCGGATCCGCGGGGGCACGGCTGGCAGCCCGTGCGAGCAGCAATACAACATCTTTTGTCTTTTTTCTCCCACAAATCCCCGTCTGAGGAGCAGTTAAACTGTGACTCTCACCGCTAACCCATCTAACTCCCTTAAACAAGAAGATGTGTAGTAAACAAGGAAGAGGGAAGAAAGAAACCAGTGAAGTTTTACAGCTTAGAGAGCATAATTAAAATAAAACAACCCCTTTTGGAAAAACACTAGACACACATGCAGCCCTTTTGTATAATCTGCTGTTTGACAGCGTTCTTAAACTAAGTAAGATCGCTAAAAGCAACACTAAAATTAAAGAGCAAATATATGGGAGTGAAGTAGATTTCATGACAACACCAGGGAAGAGAAACTAAAGATGTTGGTCAGAATGGCAGGGTTATGTTTAAGAACACATGTACTGCCTTGTAGCTGGGAGAAGAAAAATTGATTTTCCAGACACTGCTATAAAACATGCCAGGAACCCAGAGCAAACCAAGAAAACACCAGCTGCAATTGGATAATAAAGCATCCCAAATTTTCCATGTATGCCCATGTTCGGCAGGAAGAAATCACCCTGCACTTAACTTTGCTCCCTCTGTGACAGGTCAAAGGACAAGAAACATTAATAGAAAGCAGAATTAAGCATCAGAACCCCTGGGCATAGAGAATTACCCTCAGGGAGGAGCTGATGAGCAGCCTGGGACCAGCATCCAGCACCTTGCTTAGTCCTGGGCAGCAGCCATGAGCAGTAACCCCTGTGAGCCCAGCAGGGATGGGATGGATTGTGAAAAACAGTGCAAGGAAAACTCCTTCGGGATGGAAACCCCATCCTGACCACTGGGGCTGACTCGTAACTGGTGACAGAAAGTATGCTTCGAGGCCTTAAGTTCACAAATATAAAAGAGAATGATAAGAAAACATAATTAACTGCTTTTGTTTAATAAAATTGAATAATTGGCTTATCCTTTCGTTGCTGTTTTTCATAGAGTTTAAAAGCTACAAAGAGAATAAGGGGGAAAAGAACTGGGAAAACTGCAACTCACCTCAGTATGGATCAAGCACTGTGGTATTTCCGTCTGGGGGTTGTTCTTATCTGGATTTTCCAACCCTGGTGTGACATCATGCCTTGGTGAGGTAAAAGACCTCAGAATGAAAAATATCCTGCGTATTTTCATGAACCCACAGCCACCAATACTCTCAATGTAAACCTGCCAGTCACCCACAAGGTAAAGATTTCCAACATCCCTGATTAATGCAGGAGTATAAATTCCAGTTCAGAAGTAACTTTGTTACACACAGTGAGCATTGTGAAGGTGTTAGGCCCTGGAAGATGCAGACAGGCACATACTGGAATTTTCCAAGGTATCAACCAATTCCATCATATCCAAAATTACATCAAGTAATTACCCTAATGGCAAGAGGAAAGCTGAGTGGAGCTACTGTCGCTCTGTTCTCCAGATCTGGCTTTTAGAATGGCTGATAAAGTATTCTTAATTTTGATGCTGGTCAAAAATGTGGCACATAATTTAACACTGATTTGATCATCATTATTACAGCACACACACACTTCAGGAAAAGTTGGGAAAACCAAAGTAATATGGAAAAGACTTGATGAAGATCTCCAGCCCTCATCAGTGATGGAGAGGAAGGCTCAGTGAGAGCTGCACAGGGTGGAGGAAGGTGCAGAAGGAATTTGCACATGGACATGGATAACCATGGATTGGGCTCTGCTCTCAAAGTGCCCCTCAGATTGTCACCCATGAGAATGTGCACTCACAGACCAGACTCCTGAACTCAGCCTAAATCAAGAATTCAGCTGACATGAGGACAGTATTAGCCCAATTAATAATTCACAGGTGCCTATAAAAATACTCAGAACATTTTTATCGGTACCTCTGACATGCAAACCACTCCCATGGGTGACACTCACACCTGATTCCCAGTGTGGAAATACCCCACTGCTTCCAGGATCACAGAATTAAACATGGAGCCTGTTCTCTTCCCTGGAGAACAATGATGCCTTTCAATATCCCAGTTTTCTATTCATTATTAATCCTTTCCAGATCATTTCTCTAGCTAACAGCTCCCCAGTTACACATAGCCTTAGTAACTCCTAAGAGCAGTGAGCAGCTCCACACAGGAAAGCCCTTGACACCCCATTTTCCCGACATAAAGCCCTGCAGTGACACAATCACCCGGGCTCCTGCCGTTTTGTACAAGGGAGCTCAAGCAAAGAGGAAAGAAAGGATGGAAATTTGGCTCCTGACAAATGATACCTGTTCAGCATCAGCAGCTGCAGCTGGGGGCTTTCCCTGGCACTTACCTGTGTCCTCTGGACAAGGGCCACCAGCAATACACACTCTCTGTTGTCACCTCAGGTGAAATGTGAGCACAGCACATCAAACCCCTTCTGGCTGGATTATTTAGCAGCAATGTCACACAGGAGTTGTTAAATGAAGTGTCTCACTGAGAACACCGATGTGTGATGACTGAAAAGAGACTAAATCATTTTTGCCACATCCTACCAGGATAACAAATGGCCCTGTTTATTGGGCAAGTCTTCACCAGCCCCCCACAAAACCACCCAGCAGCTGCTCCAGGACGTGAGCCTGGCCTGGTCTGGGTACACAAATGTGGGAAATGCACCACAAAGAACCCTTTAGTTATTTACATTTTTTTCACCAGTGCATGATCAGAATAAGACCCAACATTCACATACTGGGCATCACTTCTACTCCTTGTGCAGGTGACTGTGTGAAATCCAGGTGTCTGTCACAGATCTTCCCCCGCAAGGGAATTTGTTCCTCCCTGCTGGGAGCCCCTCTCCCTGGGGCCTGTGATTGAGGACTTTGATCTTCCCCAAATCCAGGCAGGAGCTCCAGTTAAACACCTGTCACCTCAGCAGCTCCGTGGGGAATATTTGATCTCAGGGTGTTTGAGTGTGTGCCTTGCACAGGTCTGGGAACATCGGATCCAGCAAAGCTGCTGGGCTGGGGTTTTCCCTGCAGGTTTTACGGTGGCTGCCAGTCCTGGCTCCAGCTCCTCATCTGGGCAGAAAGGAGGGATGGATCCCAGGGCTGTAAAACACTCCCAATCCTGCTGCTTTGTGGCTGTCACCGGTGGGAGGTCGGGGAGATCCCAGGAGAGCAGCAAAGCCATTGCACATGGACAGAGATGCTTTTGGGACACCCCAAGAGTGGCCTGAGACGTTGATCTATGGAATGAACATTTCCCAGCTGTGGTTTGTACACCCTTCACAGGAACACAGAGGTGCAAGGCAATGTAGGTTTGTTGTTCCACACCTACTGATGCTGACAGGCTATAAATAGGATAAAACAGAATTCATGGAAAGATTTCTGGAAACCTACTTAAAAATCTGAACCATGTTTGTTTTATTTTCAGTCTACATCCCTAAATAAACAAAGACTGCACAGAATGCGAGTAATCTGCAGCAGTGCCTGAATCAGCTTTCTTCATTTGCATCTTTTCCTTTCAACTTCTGAGGTACATTTTTATGCAGAGAAAAAAAAAATGTTGCTTTCATTCTCCTTAGGCCCATTTTTGTACTTTTCCGTGACAAATTATTCTTTTAATTTGGAGTCTGGGAAAGAGGCTGAAAAGCTTTTTTTCTAAAAGCTGAAACCTCATTGTCAAAGTAAAATGAAATCATCCAGTTGCACAAATCTAGAGTTTTTTGTAAGTGTAAACCTCTAAAGCAATAGTGGTGGAGCTGTTGTTCAGCACCAGTGCAGCAGGCAGTGATGGTAACGAGCCAGCCGCTGACAGAACCGAGCAGAGATAATTTAGCACACATCTCTTTTTGTTCTTTGGTCTCTATAGCAGCACCACTGTGGATAAATATTGCCTTTGTTTCCTTTCCTTCTGTGGGTAAATTTACTTTCTCCTCTTTAGATAGCAGCTCTCATCCCAGACTCTGCCCGTTATGTGGGCCAAATTCACCCCAGAGCTAGCTTTCCATCTCACGAGAAGTTTAGCCAGGAAAATATTGGATTAAGAAAAATTAAAGCAAACCTGAATCTGTCATTATTCACTTTAACTAGAAAGTGTTACAGGCATAAGAAAAACAAAATCTGTGGGCCAGTAAGATCAGAAGCAGCCCTGGTCCACATCTAACCCAGAGAAGTTCTTGAGAGGATCCAGGATCCAAGGAATCTCACCTCAGGAACAACAGCTCTGCCCATGGGAAGCACTCAGGGCATGGGAGTGCTGCTGAGGACCCTGGAATTGTGCTTTGCCCATGGAATTGTGCTTTGCCCACTCTATCCCGGGACAGCAGGGCCAGGGAGACCCCTGGAGCTGCCGGGCCACGGATTCGCTCGGGCCGGACTCCAGGTGATGTTTCCTGTCTCCTCCTTGCTCCATGGATCATCCCCCTGGCATCCTGCCACCTTTGTCATCACTGATTGTAATTCCAGCTTGGTGAAAAACTTGTTCTGAGTCATGGCAGGGAGGAACTGCATCGTTCTAGGGGTTTCATTTATACCTGCCAGCCCTCGGGCTCACGGTGCTCTGGGAAAGGGCTCAGTGACAGAGACAAACAAATCAGCCCTGCTGGAAACTTCAGGTGTGCCAGGATGTCTTCATCTTGTTATGTAAAAAACGTAATCTAGAAGAAGATTCTACATTCAAGAGGAGTGCGGGGGACTCTGGGATGTGATGGGTCTGTTGAAATGAGCTTTGTTTACTGGAAGGGATTTTCAGGAGGTTTTAGGAATTGGTTAAAAATGCAATAAACTCTGCTCAGGGCAGCACGCTGGGAAGCTGGGCTAGAGGAGAGCAGTGAGGAATCTGCCATAGGAGCACTCACAGGGAGTACAACACAGCTTCCTCTGGAATCTCAGCAGGAGTTGGAACTATCCAGGCAGCATGGAAAAAATCGGGAAGTTTTCCTGCCCAAAGTAACAAGAATTAGCATTCATGGTAGAATGCTGCAAGATTTTAGCACCACTGGAGGATCCATCTCAAAGCCTGGTGGGAATGGACTTTGTATGGGATGGACAGGTGAGAATGGGGCATGGGATGAACAAGGAAGGAATTCTGCTCTTACAGAGAGCACTGGGCAGGCCCCAGCCCCTCACAGGGCACTGGGGCTGTGCAGATAAAACCATTGCATCAGCTCTTAACCAATAACTGTTGCTCACAGCAGGACGCAGAAGCATTTTCCAGGAATTAGAAAAGTTATCCATTTACTCAGAACGAAGTCATACTCTTAGTGCAGCAAATAATTACTCCTGCCCACAATGCAGCATCAGGGAAGTTTTTAACAAGTCATTATGTGGTGGCTTTCAGAGAGAGCTAATTGGATGTGTCTCCAGGTCACTGCATAAGTACTACTACTTCCAGCAAGAGAGGAAAAGACCAACTGTAATTTCTGTAATTAAAACTGCAATCGGTGTGTGCTCAATGCCCTCCTGACAGACCCCAGCCCAGCACAGCGAGCTGGGCAATTGCACGTCTGGAATTGGATCTACAAGCCAAGCCCTGGGCAGGGTGTCAGTGTCTCCATTCAGCTCAGCCTGCCTCGTCCCTGGGAGCAGAGAGCCGTGTCCCTGTCCCTGTCCCTGTCCCTGTCCATGTCTTGTGTCCCTGTCCATGTCCCTGTATCCCTGTCCCTGTCCATGTCCCTGTATCCCTGTTCCTGTCACTGTCCCTGTCACTGTCCCTGTATCCCTGTCCCTGTATCCCTGTCCCTGTATCCCTGTTCCTGTCACTGTCCCTGTCACTGTCCCTGTATCCCTGTCCCTGTATCCCTGTCCCTGTATCCCTGTTCCTGTCACTGTCCCTGTCACTGTCCCTGTATCCCTGTCCCTGTCCATGTCCCTGTCCATGTCCCTGTATCCCCGTCCCTGTATCCCTGTCCATGTCTGCGTCCCTGTCCGTGTCCCTGTTTCCCTGTCCCTGTTTCCCTGTTCCTGTATCCCCTGTCCCTGTATCCCTGTCCATGCCCATGTCCATGTCCCTGTATCCCTGTCCCTGTCCGTGTCCCACCGAGCTCCCAGCACAGACCCCACAATCCAGACCTGGCACTACCAAACCCTGCTCTGGCCCCAGGGCAGAGCACGTTGGGCAGGAGGGGAAGGGGATCTCTGCTGGACAAAGGGAAAGTCTCAGGATGTCAGGGCAGCCCACTGCAGAGCCTCTGGAACACTGATGATTTATTAATTAACAGATCCTCATTATCCAGAGCAGCCTCTGCAGAGCCTCCCTGGAGCATTCCACGCCCCACAGCTGCAAACACAACTGGCTCCTCCTGGCCTCTGAGCACAGCTCTGCTCCACAGAGGGTTAGAGCACAAACACTGCCCTCATGCTGCCCTGCAAGCGCTTGTTTTCATATAAACACAGAAACAGGGTTTACACCAGAGCCTGGAAGAGAGCTGGACCCAGCCAGTCCATCAGCTCTGGGTGTTCAGAGAGCCATGGACACCCTGGAACTTCCTTCTTGTGCTCTTCTTGGCAGGTGAGTTTAACAAAATGCCAGAGATGAGAAATAACAAACCTAAGCCTCCCTTGGCTGGAGATAATCAGCTTCAGTCTCACCTCCACCGTATTTCCAAGGCAAGCAGCTCTAGAAGGTGACTCCTCACATGCTGCTTGTCTTGCCAGAGCTTTGTTAGGCTGTGGAATTCTCACAGAAATGCCAGTGCAGCCTGAGCTGATTCATTCCATTTCCTCTTGGTTCTGACCACAGCGGTGCCGAGAGAGACCGGGCAATGCTAACAGGACTGCTCCAATTTTCTGAGGTACCAGGGACTGTAAAACCATAAACCAAGAGGAGTGAGACTGAAAAACAAACACAGCCAGAATTCAGTACAAAACACCCCTAAGCATATCCATAAAAACAAATGCCTGAATTAATTATTAAAGTAATTTTATACACTCTACACCACAAACTGCAAAACTACCTAAGTGACTCCCAAATATCCCCAGTGAAGCACTTGTGAAAACCCCACACTGCAATTATGCTCTGTTCTGCATCTCCTGGACATGAAACATTTTCCACCAGAGGACAGTTAAGTCACTTACCGAAAGAGAGGAGATGGGATCTCTCCCCCACACGCTGTGCTGGTGCTCCAGTGCCCATTTTCCAATTAAACCAGTCCGGTTTATCTGCCTGTCTGACAGAAAAAGAGTAGCAGCCAAGAACTCATTAATATCTTTTTATCAGAGCACTGCTAAGCTAAGATTTGATCAGCAAATCAATCAGACCTTGTTATAGCTATGACATGGCATTGCAGAGATGATTCAGAGACTGAAAATATGGAGATTTTTCTTACATTTGTATAAAATGAAGTAAATCTTTACCTTTTGTAGTCCTAGAATGTCTGCAGACGCAGGGGAGTGACCTTAGAGTGTATTTGTTCCTGCAGAGGAACCATCCATTTGTGAGTTATTTCAACAGATCTGTCGAGACAGTGCTGGCTTCTCTATTTTATGAGAGAAACAACAAATGCTAACACTGTTCTTCAATTCCCAACAGCCACGAGGTCCAAGAGAGAACTCAGTTGTTCAGTGCACCCCCCAGCTCCCCTCCTTTGCCAGATTAAACACAGAAGTGGCAAAAAGCACAGATTTATTTGGCTCAAGCTGGAAAATTACTCTTCTTTATTTGTTTTGTGGCAGCCTCCAGGAGCCACAGCAGCGGAGCCCATCCTCCCTGCATGAGGACAAACAGGATTCACAGTGCTAATTAAACCACAATTTGCTCAAAAGCTGAGCCAAAAAAGAGGCCAGGTAAGAAAGACCTGTAGTCATCTGTGAACTTCCCTTCTGTCCACGCTGTGCCAACAGAGGAGCAAAAGTTCTGGGTGCCTCAAGACCGACAGAGCAAGAGGCACAAAAGAGCCTCAGAGGCTGTCTGAGCCCTTGCCCAGGATGGAGCTGGGACCCCACACCAGCTCTCACTGACTCCAAGGCAGTTCTGACAGGAATTTCAACGGGCAAAACAAGCAAAAAGTTGCCATGCCCGAATTCCCAAGGTTTGCAGCTGCAGCCTGCTGTTTGGAGGGCCCAATCAAACAGGAAATGCCCAAAAATACTATTTATTTTTAGATAAATCCATGAGCTTCAAAAGTAAATGTGAATGACTAACCCACAGCAAACTGCCAGAGAAGAACCTGATCTTATTCTTATGATTTCTACAAGAATTATTCTCAGAGCAATATTTCATAAACTTAATAAGAAGGAAAAGAATCTTATTAAGCAGAAAGCTGGTCTACATTTTGTGGTAATTTTGCTGTAAGCAAGTCATACAGCTGAACAGCAATTAGGTATAATAACTGCATTATGCAGTCTTGCTTCTTGTATATGGGGTTCCATTTCTGAATTATAAAAATCACACATTGGTTTAACTTTTTTTTATTTATATTGATTTTATCACATACTAGGAAAGCTAAACCTTTCCATGAAATAACTTACCTGGCCTCTACTGCCATCTTTTTATTAACTGTTAATAGTTTCAGCAGTCATTGAATCATAATGAGATGAAATTAATAGTCTGGATTTAGCAAAAGAGATGTTCAGGGTCACCACACAGCCACATGGAAGATTTATTTATTGTTTTAGAAAGGAAACAGTATTGTGGGGCTTTATACTTTCCAAAGAAATAGAGTAACCACAGGGAAGCTTTAGAAGCAGGATCAAAATAATTTCTTTCAGAGCTATATACAGCTAAAAAATTAATGAGTTCCTTTATCACTTTCACTCCCAGGTTTATCTGAGATGAACTCATTACAGGTTCATGGGTGTGGGAGTTTCGCAGAGCCACACCTCTTCCACAAAGAAAGAATTGGAGATGTCAGCATCGAAGTCCCCTCAGCAAAGCCAAGGGGCACCGGGGCCCGCGAGTCCCCCGGGAGCCCGCGGGGTGTGGCAGGGTCCGCGTGGGCTGAGCTCCCCTGTGCCTCCCACTGCGGCTCATTCCGGCCAGGGATGCAGAACCACTTTGGGAGGCTCCTCAGGGAAGTTCCTGTGCTCCCAGAGAGCAAAACTTTCAGTCTGGTCCAAGTCAAAGGGAAATTCTCATTAGAGATCGTGGAATCACAGAACAGCCTGGGTGGGAAGGGCCTTAAACCTCATCCCATTCCACCCCCCTGGCAGGGACACCTTCCACTGTCCCGGGCTGCTCCAAGCATCCAGCCTGGCCTTGAACACCTCCAGGGATCCAGGGGCAGCCACAGCTGCTCTGGGCACCCTGTGCCAGGGCCTGCCCACCCTCGCAGGGAACAATTCCTTCCCGATATCCCATCTAAGCCAGAGTGGAGCCGTTCCCGCTCCTGGCACTCCACGCTCTTGTATGAAGATGTGGAATTGCAGCGAGCCCCGGCAGGCAGAGCGGCGGTGGATGGAGGATGGTCGAAAGCGCTGGCGGGGCTGCCGGGCGCAGCTCCGGGGGAAGGAACAGCAGCACAGAGCCAGCAGCAGGAGCTCCCCGTGCCCACCCGCCTGCCACAGACCCTGCGGGGCTTGGGAGCTCCGTGGTTGCTGCTCACGGCTCCACCTCGGGCACAGAGATGGGAAATTCCCGTGCCAGTGGCCCCAGAGACGCTCCCTGGGATGTGGGACTGTAATTACAGCGACGACTCTGCTCCACACTGAATTATCCACACCTCCCACCGAGCCTGAGAGCTCTCCCAGGGCCCATTTCACCAGTTCCTCTCCAGATGATTCCCTTTCCAAAAGGAAGCTTTCCAGCAGTGAACATGTTCACATTTTGCTATTGAAAATGTTCTGCTTGCAGACACAACAAACTAGAGAGGGAAAATCAGCCCAGGCTGAGCAGGGATTTCACCGGTGTCCAGAGGAACTCAGATCTCTCTGCCCCATCTACCAACGTCCCATCCACTGCCTTATTTGCAGAAATACTGAGATTTAAGTTGATTCAATTCTATTGCATCCCCCCAGCTTTTAGTAACAGCAGTTACAGGAGTCATGCATGCTGGCTTTTGCCTAATACATTTTTTCCTTTATATTGTCAAAATCATTTTAAAAACTGCAACACAAAATACCATTTCGTATGAATCAAATGTATTATGACTAAGATAATTATTTTCTATGCAGTGGATATATCACCAGTATTAAAAATTGACTGAGCTAGAAAAGGTGATGTCATGGGAGTTGATCTCTTCTTACCTGTATTTTTGAACAGAAATAAACGACTGAAAATTGTGTGCTTGGTGGCATTTGACAGTTTGAGTGATCTATCATCAGGGAACCAGTAAATTTAGTTTGGAATTTAGGACCCTCTTGCCCTTGAAGTGTTTCACAGCACGGGTTCTGTTCAGGTTCTGACCTGAGGCAGATGCAGTAATGAAGTATTTAGGAGCATTATCCATTCTCACCCACAAAGCTGAACAATGCTGCTGCTTAAGCACATGCTTGGGAAGGCATTTCTCAGATCCTTGCAAGGCTCTTTCAGTTCAGTAATCTGAAAGAAAACACAGTAATATGTTTTTGGAAGCCTGCCAGAGCCGTGATAAATAATCCCCTGTTCCTGATAGTTTCAATACAGCAGTTCCCCGAAACTCATTTCAGCCCAAGAACCTCCCTCTCCCATAAACACTTTCCACTGCTCTTGTTGGTACACAATATTAATTAGTTATTTAAACACACTTGAAGTTCTGCATTTTACCAAACATGTTGGAATATAAATATTTTTGAAGCTGGTTCCTGGTTCTGTGCCGCAGTTACAACTGCATTCCTCAGCTGCAAAGGAATCCAAAGCGACAAGAGTCACCTGCAGGCAGGAATTCTCCTGTTTATCCCTTGCCAGGGAGTTAATTGCACGTCCAGATTAGGCAGGAGTTATGCTAAGCACACAAAATATATGCATGCACAGGTTCCTCTCCTCGCTCAAGCAATCCCAGGATTTTCCAAGGCTGGATGCAGCCTGAATTGGAGCAGAGGCTGCACAGCCAAGCACTTGAGATATCACTGAGGAGGAAAAGCTGCACAGCTCAAACCAAACCCCCGTGAGGCTGTTGGAGCACATCCACACCTCTCTACTTTTTCAAATTACGGAGTTTTCTGCCCAATTGTACACCTGACTTCTTTCTGTTTTCCAGCTCATTTCCTGATCATTTCCCAGTTTCTTTGCAGAGTAAGAGTTTATGTTGATTCTGGTGTCACATCCACCAGCCTCTCCTGCTCAGACGCTTTCCAGCAGCCCCCAGGTGCCAGCACACACCATCCAGCCAGGAGAGGATCCAGAACACTTCTCCGTGGCTCTGCAGAGGGAATATGGGGGAGGTTGGCAGCATGAGGCACTGGAGTAAAATCTCAAGGGTTTGTAAATTAATTTTAGTCACATTGGGCACCTTGCAAACACAAACACAACATCCCCAGAGCTGCAGATGGAGGAGGGATGTGTTACTCCTCGCTCCTCCAATGCCACTAACACGACACAGACGTGCAGGAGCTCGTCAGGAGCTCTCCTTGATGATTTGCAGCAGGGACAAACAGAAGCAGAATGGGAGATGAGCCTGGTGCTGCTCATGCACAAACACAAAACTCCCAGAACACTGTTCAAGGAATAAAGCTAAAGGAAAGCTCTTCTCCAAAATGCCCGAGCAGTTGTTTAATGATTAAAGGTGAGAGTAAGATATCCAAATTTAATCCCCTCTCTGCTGCAGACCTGTGATCTAACCCAGGTGACTGCAGGTGGGATGCTGCTGACCAGCCCTGAGCAGCAGTGCCAGGGTTCTGTAACACGCCCTGTACAGTGAACTGGGCCCTGACCCACCCACTGAGACAGACACAGTTTATTCATGGTGGGCATTGCTCCAATGCACCTCAGCTGGCAATGAAAGGACAATAAGGGGATGAAATTCATGTTTACCTCAATCAGGGCAGGTGAGGAAATCTTTAGCATTCCTTGGAAAAAGGCATCAAACCCAAACACACCAGTACCTGCCCCACGTGCTCGAGGGGAGCTGCACTGAGAGCTTTGAGACACACTTGGAACAGCAATTCTGAGGCTTTTGGTCAACTCCTTGTGGCTGGCAGAGCCCTCCCTTCCCTGGGCACTGCAGCAGAGAGGAGCAGTGCTGCAGTGCCAGAGCACAGCGCTGCGGCTGCCAGGGACAGGCCCCAAAGCAGGGCTGGCAGAGCTCCTGTGGATCAGGACTTGGAGGCGTGCTGAAGGCTGATTCCAGTGGAAGGAGGGAATGCAAGATGAGAGGAGCATGGAAATGTGGCTTGCTGAGTCCAGTCCCCTGCTATTGCAGCCCTGTATCATGATACCTTTGGATCTAAGCAGCTCTGAGCTCCAGCAAATGATAAATTGCTGGTTTAACTGGGTTGTTTGTAATAAAACTCAGGGACAGGTTTGGAAGCTTTATCCATGGGAAGGTGCACTCCAGAGGCACTGCACTAAGAGTCATGGAGCTGCTCATGAGAAAAGACAAGAGAAGCAAGCAAAAAAAAAAAAAGCCTGCATAGGCCATAAATCAGCAAAAAAAGGTATCACCATGTAGTGACAGGAGAATTGGGTCCACTTGCAGGAAATCTGCTCACCCTGAGGAGCCAGAGCTGCCCTCAGTGCAGTCTCCTTGATCTCAGGGGGAGCTGAGGATGGCAGCAACATTGCAAACAGCAATTACCACCCATCCCAAATGGTCCAGGCTGGCCCAGCCCTCAGGAACTCTCTAGTCCAGCCTCCTGCACAGGGCAGGGTGAGTTGGGAGAGCAGACTTGGCTGCTCAGGGCTCAATCCAGTGGGCTTTTGAAAGCCTGCTATCTCTCTGATAAGCTTTTTGTTGACACTGGAAGCCATCAGGAGTCCCCAAAGGCAGCTCTTCTCCAGGCTGCACAAATCCATTCCCCAGTGTCTCAGCAGAGCAGGTGCTCCATGCACTGCCCATCCTCGTGGCCCTGTGTTGAACACACTCCAGCCTGGGGATGTGTTCCCTGCCCTGAGTGCCCCAGAAGCAATGCAGCGCTTTAGAAGAAATTATTTTCTCCTCCTGTTTTGTTTGGGAGGTGAGAGGTGAGAGGTGCTGTGAAGTTGAAATACCTTGTTTTGCTGGCAGCACTGCTCCTGACTGCAGAATGATGCTGGAATTATCTTAAAAAGCCAGGGAAACTGATAGAACAGGATTTCAGTGTCAACAATCAAAGGAACAGAAGGAAAAGTAGCCACAGGCTGTAAAAGTAATGAAAGTGGGATTAAAATTTTTCTCTGCAGCACTGCCAGTTCCTCAAGGAGCACAAAGTAGTTGATTGACTCTGGGAATCCTCGTCCAATCTTCCATGCACAGCTGATCACTGCAGAAAAACTGCTGGGGCACTCCCTGTCACCCTCAGGGGCAGGATCACCTCTGATTCCCACAGGAATTCTGTGCTCGTGAAGGACGTAGGAGAGACAGGCCTGAAGAGGGAAGACCTCGATTTGCCAGACCAGATTTAACTCTGGCCAGTCTCACACCAACTCCTCACAGTGATGTTCAAGAAGTCCTTGACCTCACCTGAACCTGCCAGGCCAGAGTCCAAGTGAGGGGGTGAGTCCTACAGTGGGTACCAAGCAAGCTGCAGGACATTCATATCAACACTGACCATGAGAAATAAACATTTTCAGTCATTATCGCTCAAAACTGGACTTGAAAACTGCTTACTTGCAATGGAGAGTTCCACTCCTGTGCGCCTCCAGATGGAAATGGGATCCTGATCCAAACAGCGTCAGGGATGGCTTATTAAATAGTAGAAAAACTCTGCATTAATCATATGGGATGGTAATGAGTTGTGCTTTTGTGCCTCCTCCTTAAAGAATCACTGTAACTCGATGGGCAACCAGAACTCACAGAAATACAACCAGAGCTCACAGAAATATGGGCTGGCAAGTGAAGGTTGCTGGAAGTCTCCCCCGCCCCAGGCACAAACATTACAGCCAGTCCTGAGAGCTCTTTATCCAATCTTTTCTTTAAATCTCCACTGAACAGATTTAGAGCCTCCTGAGGTTCCAGTTACTTGCAGGGTAATAGTTTTGTCTGGCTGGTTTGTTTTTTTCCCTGATATCTAAAGCAATCTCCCTAATTGCACTTCAGTAAATTGCTTTTTGTCCCACCATTTGCGGTCACAGGACAAGTGTTTACTGTCATCTTTACGAATGTGTTTATACATTTGAAGACAGCTGCTGAGTCCTCACATTGTGTTTTCTTTTCCAGCTCAAAGAATGAATTCCACCCTTCCACACAGCCTACATTTCTAAGCCTCTTACAGTCGTGGTTGCTATTCTGCTCTCTGGTTTGCCTGCACCTTTCTATAAGGGTGAGTGCAATGCCTGAGACCGGACAGCGCTCCAGCCGAGCCTGGCTAGCGCTAAATGGAACAGAAATAACGCCCTCTGATGTCTCCCAGCCGATCCTCCTGCTCTGAGCGCAGGGAGCAGCACGGCTGCTCTGCAGCACTGCCCAGGCTGCGAACGCTACAGCCCCGAGAGTCTCCTCTGCAGTGTTTGTGCCTCACAGTGCTCATCTGAGGTGTGATATTCCTCCTTTGTGGCACACGACATCATTTTTTCTCCTAGAGTTTCAATGTGTTGAGTTCAGACTGTCTCTGCAGCATCTCAGGGTCATTTGAAATCTCTGCCGTGCACTCCGTGCTGGAATCACTGCAAATATTATAAAAATGCCCTTCATTCTGTCACCCAAGTTATTACAGCAAACACTGACCAAAACTGTTCCCAGATTACTCCCTGGGAGACCCTACTTAATATGTCCTTCCTCTTTGACAGCAAAGACTTTTAAAATACAGGCTTTCATTAGCAAAATTATTACAGACTATTGTACAAAAGCCAAAACTCTCGTAGCTGTCGCTGTGGTCAGTAAAACCAATCACCTCCTTGCTACAGACAAAGGCTGAGAGCCTGCTAAGAAACCGTTCCAAAGTCAAATAAAAATCCTTTGCAGTATCAGGGAAAAGCAGCGCAAGCTGACAGCCCCAGTCGCTGACAGCCCTCTACACAACTGCTGTTCAACAGCTCCGGCTGAGGGATATCAGCACGACTATTTCTGTGTGCCCACACAATCCTGAACCACAGTCCGATTTAGTTTAGGGGGAAAAAGGAGGTGTTTTGCTAAAATTACCATAGCATAGATTTTTCATTTGTATTACCATAGCAACAAAGGACTTTGCTTGAAATGAGACCCCGCAGTGCTCCGGGAGCAGCGCACAATGCCCACAGCCCCTGTCCCTTTGAGGTGACTGTCCCCATCCCGCGCGGAGGTGCGGGACATCACCTGCAGGAAATTCCCTCCAAGAGCAGAGCCTCGGCAGGGAAGGGAAATCAGAGCCCAGAAGTGTCATGATCTCTGCACCCTCGGGGGGCAACGGCACACGGGATGGGAGCGTTCACTCAAGAGTCTGTAACAGAGCTTGAGCTGCCGGTGACTCCCGAACCCTGGCACCGAGATTTAATTCACTGCTTTAAAACGGAGATTACATCCAAACAGAGTAACTTCCACCCAGATGTCAAACAAATTTCATTAAAAAGTAGAGCTAGCCAATATCCTCCAAAGCTGTGACAATAAACCAGTGTGCTAAATGCTGCCGTGCGCTGCAGGGCTGCCCGGGAACAAAGCCCGGGCTTTAGCTCTCCTGGAGCCTCTGCGTAGATCGGGAACAGAGCCGGGATGGGATTTATGCTTTAATGGGCACTTGCAATCCCTCTTCTCCAGCCAAAGAGCCCAGATTCGCACAGCAGCAGGAGTTCCCCGCGGACGGCGGCAGCCCGGGATGCCACCTGTGCGCAGCCCGTGCTCCCGGCGCGGGGCAGGGCTGGCGGGCGGCCCCCCCGGCCCCAGCTCCGCTCCTCCTCGGCTCCGGGAGCTCCTCCTCCTGCTCCTCGTCCCGGCGCGNGTGCCGGAGCCGCGGAGCCCCCGGAGCGGGCGGGGCGGACGGGCCCGCGCGGCTGCAGCAACAGGTTCTGTCCCTCCGCAGGGATGGAAGAGAGGGAGCGGCCGTCATTCCCTGCCGGAGCCGGGCTGGCCGCGCCGCCAGCAGCGGGAGGGGGCCGG
>VZRS01008672.1:12781-29918 GCA_013398055.1 Ifrita kowaldi | reverse complement strand
TGCCCTGCCCCGGCCCCGCCGCGGAGGAGGCTGACGGCGCTCGAGGCTCATCCATCGGGCTCGGTTCGTGCTGCTCGGGCTTCCCCTGGCCGGCTCTGCCGCTCCCCGCGTCCTGTGGCTGCACAGCGCAGGATGGAGGCTCGTGTTTCCAATTTCTCCCGCCTTGCCTAACCTGAAGGTCCTTTATAGCTTTCATTTTTAAATAATTAAGGGATGTCTTTTATATTGGTGTATTTACTGACTTCTGCTCGTTGGTGACTGACAGACACATCAAGTGAACTGTTGTTGATAGGCGATGTCTTTCTGGTAGTTTTTTTCTTCATTGGAAAAGACTTGGGGAGGGGGTGAGGACAGGAAAAGCATGCAAGAACTCTTCCATGACTACAAATCTTCATTTCGGTAGCAAAATATTTATCTATATAAATAAATGTCAAATCCTTTACTTTTTAAAATTATGTTTAAGAGATTACTATGAATGTGACTTGCTAAAATTTGTTGACATAAATATGTTTCACAGCAGGAGAGTAACTGCAGTTATTAATCCTAATGTATTTCAGAACATTCTCCTGGGGATATAAGTTATCTGCAAAGTTATTTCACTTCTGATTATTATCAGTAGAATAAGGCTCAGCTTTATAAAACCAAACAGTAAGTAACATATTTGACATAATTCTGTTTGTAGGTTGTCATGAGATGCCACATCTGTCCAGCTCAAGGAGAGTAAGATAGAGATAGAGCATATTTTTTCAGCTTATCTGCTTTTCAGGGGAGTTTTATTTTCTGTTATACATTGACCTTTCTAAGGTTTACTCTGATTTGGCTGGAAGTGCACTTTTGCAAGCAGAGTTGAAGTTTGAGATCTGTTCTTAGGCTGTAAAGAGCTGCAGGAGTATGGCTTGAAGTGTGTCAGGAGGTACCTGGCAGTGAGGTACAGCACGGAAATCCTGTGCCAGGAGAGAGCTGAATGTGGCACTGCTTGGAAATGCTGCCTGCTTAACTAAGGAAAGACTAAAGGAGGAAGGACCACTAAATTGTTCCTTATGGAATTCTTTCCAAAAAATCACTATATTCATATTCAATCTGCACTGAAATCTGAAACTTTTTTTAATGGTTTTATTAAATTTATTAATTTACAAATGGAAAATTTACAAATGGTAAAAAGCAACAGAGATGAGTTGCAGGCACAGGAATTGATAGGAGAGTCTAGAGGGGGAGTTCTGCATCTTCTTTGCAGGCTTGTTGTCATCCAGGCACAACTTTGAATTGTCTGCACTATGGAGCAGGACTCCTTGCAGGAGCTCTGATTACATCAGAGATGCACTGCAGAATTCAAAATACTGCAGAGGACACTGAAGGGGGGGGAAATGACACTTGCAGTGGAATTTTAGCATGTTTCTCATGAGTTCTGTTTCTTTCCCTCAGAAGGGCATCTTTAATAATTCTTTTCCCATTGCCTTGGAGTCTGGCATCCTTCCTGAACTTTGGCTTAAAGTGAGGGCAGTACGGATTTCTAATTTGATTTCTTCACCAGACATAATGGATATCGTCTTGTGCAGGACAGACTTTTGAAAGTGTGTTCTCTCCTACTTCCCAAGCACAATCCACCCGTTAGAGTCACCCAGAGCCCTTGCTGTAGGCCAGTTATTTTGTGTTACTGCAGGTTCTAAAAGCCAGAGCAATTCCCAGGGTGGACAGTGCAGGAAGAGACAGTTCCTGCCCCAGTAAGTTTACAAACATGAGAGCAGCGATGCTCAGAGAGAAGCGATTTGCCCGAGAGGACAGCACATTGTCAGCAGGGGAGCCAGGAAGCTGAACTGGGCTTCAGTGAGTCCCAAACATTCCAAGGGCAGAATGCTGCTCAGACCTCACACCAGGAGGGCTTTTACCGTCGGGCCTGACTTAGCCAGAGCAGAGCAGAGGATTTTACTGTTACAGCATATCCTTAAAGTTCATCTTGTTTAATTGCTGGAAGGATTGGGGCTGTAGGCTAATGTGTTTGTCTGACCTTACATTCCAGTGTGATGTCTTTATTCCTGAAGGCATTTCTTATCAGCTGTCCCCAGGGTCATCAGGCTCAACAAAGGAACAAAGCAGTTTGCTTGGGCTTTAAGCTCAATAGCAAAAAGTCCTTCCATTAATTAGATCGCCCTCATCCTAAAGCAATACTGACCATCATTCTGTCGAGGTAGCCTCAGAAGGAAAACACGGAACACACAGAGAAATGCACTGGTTTATTTTTCTCCTTTCTCCATTCCCCCAAGTCAGGCCACGTTTATTATTGTCCTTTATTTCCTCCTACTCTTCTCCTGTAGATATGATGCTGCGTGTCTCTGAGGCAAAGAACATGAAAATAACCCATGTGGAGCATCAGATCCTACGTGGGATTTGTAGGCTTGCCAGCTCTGCTTATGGCAAAGCGAGGAGCAACCTTTCCTAAGAGCAGCCACTCAGTGTGTCACACATGGGATTCGTTTGTCCAATTTATTGTCTCACACAGCTGGCAGCAAAGAAAGAAATTCCTTTTTCTTTGCTCTGCTCTTTCACAGTTGCTGCCTCAGGGTTACAGCATGTGTCTGACACACACAGAACATTTACGTTTCCCTCTCTCCATTTCTTCCCATTGTGTCAACAGTGGATGTGCTGGGAGATCAAACCAGTGACAGAGATGAGCTGCCTCCTCATTTTTCCTGGCTGAGATTCAGAGGATAAGTTGTTGCTAACCAACATCATCTGGTATTACAGAAGGGAAAATGGTTAACAGCTCCCACTTATCCATATCTTATATCAGTCATAATTTTCATTCTCTTTGGACCAGCCCTGCCTTAGACATGGCTGAGGCAGAGGGAAAAAGGCATTCTAAAACAAAACAGCAGCTGGTCTGAGAGATGAGGCCCTGCATAAACATCCATCAGGCAGCCCTGTTCTCCAGATCAAGCCTATAGCGTGCACTCCAGTGGCATTTCTTCTGCTGACCCACGGCAGGGGGTGGGACAAGATGAGCTTTAAGGTCCCTTCCAACCCAAACCATCCTGTGATTCTGTACAAACAAGGAGTCAGGAAATAGCACTCCATCCAAAACTGACCTGGGGCCACCTGTTTGTAAGTGTGCACAGAGCTGCTCTGTTCAGTCCAAACCCTCTGGGAAGTTTAGGAGCAGAACTGAGAGAGTTTTTAATTGAAGCATTGTAAGTGCCCTTGCAGCAAGGAGAGCTCTTAAACTGATGTGCAGCTGTGGTTTGAGCCCTTTGCTGTTGTGTATTCATGGGTTTTTCTTCTCCAATAGGTATGTACCACTCCTGGTGTGGTTTATAAACCCCAGCTTCTGAAAAGGAGGGTTCTGTGGCTCAGCAAGTGGCCCTAGCAGGGGGTGTATCCCTGGGGTGCTCATCCAAGGGGAGGTAAGTGCAGCCAGGAGAAGAACAAAACCCTACTGCTGCTGAAGCCAATCAACTGGAATATTTATTCCTTTCCTGTGAACCTGAGGCTAGAAAGCCAAAATACCAGTGCATATTTAATGTCTCTATATTGTTCCATCTCCTCAATAAATAAATAAATACTGTGATCAAGTGAAGCTCAGCGACTCCGTGCGCTAGGCTGAGGTTGAGTGTGCAGATGGAAGGTCTTGGAGCAGTGCTGCACAGCCTCCTGTGGAGGAGCAGATTTCAGGCTGACTCTTTAAAGTGCAGTGATTTAGGGAGGCCAGAAGTTTGAACGTTTCCAGCTCCCATGTTTTATACCCAGTTGAATTCTGTTCTCTTCGTTCCGTGGACTTTACGCCAGTGTTGCATGAGCAGAATTTGAACAGGATTTTCCAAGTCGTCGTTAGAAATGTTTGGGTTCTTTTAATCAGACGTAAAGGCACCTTGGCTCAGCCTGCTGCAAGGACCCTATCACTGCATAGAGGGTGACAGTTATAACTGAAACAATATTCCAAGGTTTGCATGGAAATCCTGTATTTCTTTGCAACCTTTTGTAAATGAGGCCATAAAAAGGGAGTTGCCATGTCATTAATTGTGTATAAACCCTATGCAAATGTTTATGTGATCACCAATACAAGTGAGCTTTTTTCCCCCAAATTGTTTCCAGATGGCCTTTTGGAAATTAGTCTTGTACTAACTGGTTTTTAGAAGTGTGTATTTACTGAATTACAACATAATCGACTTCTGATCCTTTCTATGTATTTCATGGGTAGTAAAATACTCCAGAGTTTTATGTGTAGTACTTAAAAAAATTATACTATTTCCTTTCCTACAAAGCACACTTGAATTCTGTGTCCTAATGTGATACTGTCATCATTTTTATACCTCTACTCTGAACCAAAAACATCCTTCCACATGGAGGAATTATGCCTGGTTTCCCTCTCCATCTACTGGGAACTGAGACTTCTGTATCTGAGACAGGAGGAGCCTCCCAGTGTGATAAATATGCTGAGCAGAGCTCCTGAACCAGGCACAGCCCTTGATATGGGGTCAGTGCTGCCCAGCTGGACAAACCCAGCCTGCCCAGAAAGGTCTTCTGACCACACTCAGCCACGGCTGTTTTCTTTCCAATTGCTCTTTCCAAGCGCTCCAACCACTACATTTGTTCAAAACCTGCAAACAGCCTGTCATTTCCTCACCCCCTGTGTCTGTTTTCTGTTCCAGAAGACACTTGCAGAAGCAGTGAAGGGATGCAAAGTTGTCTTCCAAGATGACTCTTATGCCTGGAGAAAATTCCGACTATGACTATAGTGCCCTGAGCTGTACTTCAGATGCTTCCTTCAACCACACGTTCTTTCCAGAATCTGAAGCCCTCAAGGGAGTGTTTTACCAAAGAGCCAGGCTAATCCACCCTCAGGAGGATCTCCTCAAAGGCTTCCACCCCGACGACCGGAAGCGTCACATAATTATCAACGTGGGGGGCATCAAGTACTTGCTCCCCTGGACCACGCTCGATGAGTTCCCCTTGACACGTTTGGGACAACTCAAGTTCTGTACTAATTTTGACGACATTCTGAACATCTGTGATGATTATGATGTGACGTGCAATGAATTTTTCTTCGACCGCAACCCAGGGGCGTTCAGGACAATCCTGACCTTCCTGCGGGTTGGAAAACTCCGGCTCTTGCGGGAGATGTGTGCGCTGTCTTTCCAAGAGGAGCTGCTCTACTGGGGCATTGAGGAAGACAACTTGGACTGGTGTTGTAAAAGGAGATACCTGCAAAAAATGGAGGAGCTCACAGAGATAAATGAACGGGAGGATGACCTCCTAGAAAATGAAACAACAGGTGAAACAGTAGAGGAGACAAAAATTGGTTTGTGCATGAAAAAGTTGCAAGACATGGTGGAAAGGCCCCAGTCTGGCCTTCCTGGAAAGGTGTTTGCGTGTTTGTCTGTTTTGTTTGTAACTATTACAGCAGTGAACTTATCCATCAGCACCATGCCTGACCTGAGGGAGGAGGAGGAAAAGGTAAGTTAGCTTTTAGGATGGCAAGTGGTATGTGCTGGGAAGAGCAGAGCAAGTACAAGGTCTGAGGTTATTGATTTCAATGGGGATTTTGCAGCTGTCTTTAGAGGGGGGGGAATACCATGAAGAATATTTGAAATCTTGCATGACTGTTCAGTTACTTGTAAGAGAATTAATCATATCTAGTTTTATGCCCAAAGAAAATTCTGTTAGCGTGCAGTCTCCTGTATATCACCTTGTTAGACTTTGTATTTGCCATTTAGAAAGCCTGAAATTCCCGAGCAACATCTTCTGTGGAATAAGCAGTGCCTTTCTAAGTTTTGCATTTAGCATGTTCCAAACTGCCAACGTGTTTCCCCATAGCAACAGCTTCAATTCCTTTAATATTTTGGGTTTAAAAAAACCAACACAGAAGCCTCTCCTCCTGTCACCGCACCAACTAAAATAGTTATTATCCAGTGCCGATTACAAACTCCTCCTCTTTCCTGCAGGGTGAGTGTTCCCAGATGTGCTACAATATTTTCATTGTGGAGTCTGTGTGTGTGGCATGGTTCTCCCTGGAGTTCCTGCTCAGATTCATCCAGGCCAAGAGCAAGTTCTCGTTCTTGCGGCGGCCCTTGACGCTGATAGACATAATCGCCATCCTGCCCTACTACATCACCCTGCTGGTGGACACGGGCTCGGAGGGCTCCAAGAAGCCGAGCTCGGGGAACATCTACCTGGACAAGGTGGGGCTGGTGCTGCGGATCCTGCGGGCGCTGCGCATCCTGTACGTGATGCGGCTGGCGCGGCACTCGCTGGGGCTGCAGACGCTGGGGCTCACCGTGCGCCGCTGCACCCGCGAGTTCGGGCTGCTGCTGCTCTTCCTGTGCGTGGCCATCGCGCTCTTCGCGCCCCTGCTCTATGTCATCGAGAACGAGATGGCCGACTCGCAGGAGTTCACCAGCATCCCCGCCTGCTACTGGTGGGCCGTCATCACCATGACCACCGTGGGCTACGGGGACATGGTGCCCAGGAGCATCCCTGGGCAGGTGGTGGCCCTGAGCAGCATCCTGAGCGGCATCCTCCTCATGGCATTCCCGGTCACCTCCATCTTCCACACGTTCTCGCGCTCCTACCTGGAGCTGAAGCAAGAACAGGAAAGGATCATGTATAGGAGAGCACAGTTCTTACTGAAAGCCAAGTCTCAGATGAGCAATGAGTCACAAGGCAGCGAGGTTTTGTTCACCACTCTCTCTTCCGAGACTAGGGACAATGAATGAAATTTACGTTACTGTTTCGCCTGCTGTCATTGTATCAGATTCCATCTTTTAATTTGCTCTGGAAGCATCTTACAAAGGTAATCCTCATATTAAAGCCAAGAAAAGGAGCTCTAACCAGGAGCTGATGTGGTTTAAGAAGTCTGTTACTATGCTGTTCCTCCCTCCCCCCATGTAATGTATAGGGCAGAACTTTCACTGAGATCATGCAGTGGGATTTAAGGAATTAAAACTTCTCTGGCAACAACAAAGAAAAAAGAGCAACATATAATTATGCACTTGACAGGCTGTTTTGCCATTTGTAATACGCATTTTTCCAACCGAATCACAATGTACATAATCATTAAACAGGCTGCCATTTTTCATGTTCCTCTTGTATATAAATAATGTAAATACAACAGAATTAATGGCTAAATTCTCTCCCAGTAACACGCCTTAGAGCGTAATGGAAATAACCACAGATGTTTGTCCCATTGTGCTTTTAAAAAACATCAAGTACGATTCGTCACTCACCACAGAACCATCTCTTTCTTTGCAAGTCAGCCCTAAACACAGCAGAACAGAAGAATCGAGCTGTTTATAGCATAACCTTGCTAAAGATGTAAATACTCAGAGCTCACCAGCTTCAAAATTTAATTGACGTTACAGCATTGATCCGATGCCATCGAATGCAACATCCCAGGGAACAAAGCCTTGGAGTTTTGTAGCACTTAACATTATTATCAAGAGGTGACTAGCTGCAAATCCAATGAAATATGCATGAGGAGATGCCAGCCTTCCCCACCATCTGTTCCCAGCTTCACTTTCCCTCAGCTCTGAAAGGGAACTGGGAGAGGGCAATTTCCAGGGACCCGCAGCACTGCTGGGCAAACTGGGGCCACCCCTTCCCGTGGAGCTCTTGGTTCTGTGACAGGAGCAGGAAATCTGTGCCCGTGGGAAGATGCCAGTGAGGGAAAAAGAAAACACGATTTGAGTCACGGAGGGAGGGCACTGACAGCTCTGTGCTGCACTGTCCTCCGTCAGGGGGGACTCAAGACAGGATTAACTTTACCTCTGCCATTGTTGCACACGTGGTGGTAATGGGGAAGACTTGAAATAGGACAGGAAAAAGCAATGAACACCCTAAAGCACAGCCATGTATTCTTCACCTCGGTCCAGGCTCTGTGCTGGAGTCAGGGGGAGCACAGGGGTCAGTGGGACGCTCGGGTTTGGCACTGGCTAATGACAGATTTATTCTAGAGGGAATGACCCTGACTTGCCTAACAGCTCAGGAGAAAAGCTCCAGAACTTAAAAAATAGTTAAATCCACTTGTTTGATTTCAGGTGTGCTTAGAGGTAAAGAAAAGCTCATTTAAAGAGTCTCACCTATTTTCCACTCTTTTTCAGTAAAATTACTTACCAGCAGTTAAGAGCTTGGGGAATTTAGAAGTCCTCATCACATTGACCAATGCTCCTTTATCTCCGTTTTCAGAAATACTATTTCTTATTGGCATTTCTGGAGCAGGTTGCAAGAAATGTCAGAATGCATAATGGTTTTATGGTTTAAATAAAGGGCAAGGACACAACATTGTCCTTTTAAAAAAAGTAAAATCGGTATCTCGGTCTGTGCTGTTTGGCCAAGCCCACAGCACGCTGATTTTCTGTTCAAATGTCTTTAATATACAACTTGAAGCTGTTCTGATATGGTTGTTCCTGAAGGAAAATTCCAAAACTTTTAAAAATGCACTTTACAAATAATTAGGGCTCTAGCATTCTCCAGCCTGTGGTAGGGAAATGTGCCTATGGAACATTACTGCAGAGTGCTAAAATATCCAGTCTAAACTCTTGGCAATTAATTCTGTGCCAAAGCTGCAAATGAACCAGCTTTTCACTCTTGTTCTTCATCTTTAATTAGAGTTGGACAAAAAACAGGAACATCGTGACAAAAAATTCTTCTCCCCATTTTTTTTAAATTTCAAAACTGTTTGATCATCTGGAGCATTGGCTCCAGCACAAGTGCTATACATCTTCTACCTTTGTGTCAGCGTTCGTTATAAAAAGAACTGGTAATTAGATTAGTCCTGTGAGCAACAGTTGCTTATCTAAGAATGTGTTTGACAGGCTGAGCCATAAATAAGAAGCTGTACATGAATATAAGGAGAAATCAAGACTTACCAAATAAAACTAAAGCTCATTTCCATGTTCTGCTAGCTAATAAATGCTGTAGGGCCATTCATTTTCGCACTGTCTTTACATTAACGCTCATTTATTTCATGTATCACTTAATTTTTTTATCCCACAACTAGAGCTTGATTCTAAAGCCCTTGTCCAATAAAAATAAATTAAAAATATCACCCTGGAGTTGGGCGTTGGTTGAGGAAAACTGTGAAAGCATCTTGCCTGTTGCAAGTTGTGCCCAAGGCAGGGACAGCTGAGCTGTTGGGGATGTACCTACCCTGTGTTGTGTTGTACTTGGCAGCAGATGCTTGTAACCATCTTGACATGTTTGACCCTGAATGGCTGTAACCACCCGGGTGTGCTTTACAGGGGCAATACTTACTGTGGTCCCTGTGCTAAATAAACCCAGCTCGGAGGCTTAAGAGCACAGCTTTAGTGTGAACCCCACCTGCTGTGTTCCAGCTTTCCTGCCAAGGCTGGGGTTTCAGGTGATCATGCCTCTTTACAGTCTGCTATCTGGATTTTCAGTGGAATTCATGAAAATCATGGCTTGGCCCAGAAGCTGGCTGTTCCCTGGGACACAGCCGAGGGCTGCCACTCCTTTTTGGCCTTTCCCCAGCACGTGCAGTCACCAGCAAAGTGCCAGTCCCAGCACTGGGTGCTCATGGTCTTTAAAAATTCTCTGTAGGCAATATTCAGAGCTTGTCTCCATTTGACCCTTTACAATGTTCCCACTGTAATTCAGTACCCCAGATCTCCACAGCCAGAGGCTTCAGGAGTGTCACTGAATAGTCAGAGGCTTTAGCAACATCTAATTAAACAAAAAAATCATGCAGGGCTGAATCATGGATTCCCACATCATCAGATGCACGTCTGGGAAGGAAACCTGGTGTGCTCCATACATTCCTGACTCGTGTGGGAAGAGTTTCACTGGGAGTTCAGCCTGACGCAAAAACAACATTGTTTGCTGCAATATTTGCTGCAAAATTTCACATCCCTCTTCTGGGTTTGCAACAGGCTGAAAACTGGACTAGATAATCCTAAATTTACATAGAGTGAATTGATCATTCAATAAGAAATTAAACAGTAAAAGAGGTGTTAAATGTGGCTTTGAAGACCATGACATCAGTCCCTGCTCACATCAGTCGGTGCCATTAACCCCTGCTCTGAACAGCTGACTCTGGCTGGGGTGTCGGAGGTTTCACCATTTCCACAGTCATTACTCACCATTTACTACCAGGAGTTGGTACAATACCACATGGCCCATTTTTTCTGTGTTAATAGTTCTGTTGGCTACCTCATGCAAAGTTTGACAGTGGATTTAGTATCTATTTATCCAAAAGAGGGTAGTGGTAGCAAAATACAGGGAGAAAAAAATCCCGAGTGCAATGAGCTGGTGGATCTGGAGTATCCCACAGACACAGAGAGAGCAGCCTGCAGAATCCCAAACGTTCTGAGGGCATGGAACTAGAGTTCATGACAGCAGAAGAATGTCACCCCTGTCAACAAAAATGCACCTCCAAAGTTCCATTGCTACGGCAGAAAACGCAAACCACAAGATTCACCTACTCACTCCTCTGCCACGTCCTCAACAGGGCTCCTTGTCTGGTGGCTGTCAGTCCCTGTGCAAAACCAGACACCACAAATAAAGATACACTTCTACACTGCAAATGAAGTCAAGGAGAATTTTGTGTGCTGCCACACTGAAAATGTTCAGAGTTTGGCCTATTAATTATTAACAATAAAACTACTCCTCCCTCCCTTTTTGCTCATTGTTTTTCTTTGTCATTTCCCAGTGTCTCACATCCTCTGAAATACTCCACAGAAATCCCTAACGAGATGAGAAATGTTATTAGCTATGAGCCTGCCAGGAGCACGGTGAGGAAACTGCAGGATCAGAATATCAGGGGATCTTCTGCCCTCTTCAGCAGGGCTTTTACTGTCTCTTTGCCCGCAGGAAATAATCCAGAAGCAAATGTCGCTTGAACAGAAATAAAGTTCTGCCATAACTGGAACCACAGCAGGCCAATTAGGGTAATTAGAGCATATTTGCTACACTTTATAAATATTCATTCGTTACCCCTGTAGCCCTTGTGACAGGAGCTGGAGCCTTGTGCAGCCCCGGAGCCAGGCAGGGCACACAAACCTGTGTGACGCTGTCAGGCTGAGGGCTCAGCTCCTCCTTTGTCAGGTTCCCTCGTTAATGACAGCAGCTTTGTAGCCATCTTTAATTATGGTCATAATTTAATTCCTACATTCAGTGTGGCTCCAGAAAAACTGGGCTGTAAACTACAATAATTAGCCTGCTCAGGGGACTGACCTGGAATATGAGAAATTCCCAGCCATCATCTGGAGATTGGGATTTTTTAAAAAACTTGACAGCTCTCAGTCATGCAAGTGAAGCGGTCAGCAAGATAATAATGTTTATCTTTCTGTTAAAGATAACAATATGATTTAAATGGTGCCTACCTCAGGAACAAAGCAGGCACCAGCATAAATTTCTATAGCTAATTCTATAGAGAAATGAAGTTTTGACACAGAATTGCTGAATGATAAATTGAAGTGCTGCTCTCATTCTCATTAGTGATGCACCTCATGTCACAAAGCAGCTGAGAGATATCATCCGTAACTCTCACAGCGATGGCAGCTCCCGGGTCAGCCAAGGGAAAGATGACTCAGTTTCTTTCACTCACTAAGAAAAGGACATTTTGGGAAATCGATAAACATTATCCTCATGCAAACCAAACCCAACAGCGCAATTGCAGGTGACTTTGATTTTGGAGAGGAACATTTCCGGGGACAACATGAGTGGACAAAGTTAAGGCTGCAAAGCATCACATGGCAGAGCGAGGGGAGGCTTCCAAAAGCCCTGCAATTGGTTTGAGCAGACTTTCCTTTAGGAGGGGCCTGGGGAGAGCTGCCGGTGCATTTTGTCCCCGCTGCCCCCTCGCTCCCCGCTGACAGCAGCAGCTCCGGCCCACAGCTGAAGTGCTGCAAGCACTCGCACAGCACCAGGACAATTCAGGAGGAATTTCCCCATGGAAAGGGTGCTCAGGCCTTGGCAGGGGCTGCCCAGGGGGGTTTGGAGTCTCCATCCCTGGAGGTGTCCAAGGAAGGGCTGGAGGTGGCACTCAGTGCTCTGGGCTGGGGACAAGGTGGGCATCGGGCACAGAGTGGAATCAATGTTTCTTGGAGGTCTTTTCCAACCTCAGTGACTCTGGGATTCTGGGATTCCGGGATCCTGGGATGCTGTGATGAGGTACAGTTACATTTTTGCACATTCCTGACAGGCAAAGCCAAAGGACAAGTGTTCCCTGTAAATGAAGCTCCGGGTATTCGCTGCATTTGTGTACAGTTGAATTTCTCACTAGGAGAGGGACAGTGCCCCAAATGCCCACCTGGCCCCAGAGGTGGCTCCGTGCTGCTGGAAGAGCCAAGAATCCCTGCGGGACACCGTAAATCCGGGCTGTGAGTCAGTGTTTGGGAACGGAACGGGCTTTCATCCGTGCGGAGCGGGAATGTGCCTGATCCAAGGATCTTACATTGCCATCTACGGGCCGCTCCCGGCAGCTCCCGGCAATTCCCTGTCCCAAAGCATCCACCTGCACCAGCCGACTTCAAAAGGGTGGACAAAATATTCAGGGAAGTTCTTTTTAAAATCCAGGGGGAAATACCCAATCCATTGCACTGCAGCCGTGGCTTCTCATTTCCAGAGCAGGCTGCTGGACCTGCAAGGAAACGAGCATGAAGATATCACCACCATCACTGATGGGAAGTGTGAAACTCCTACAAATACCTATACAGCATTTTTTTGGTTGGAACATTGGTAAATGGTATTTTTCAAAAGGCTAATGCAACTTCATGTGACTAAAATTAAGATTTTCAAGGTCACATGGAGCAATGTAAACACCTCCATCACTTGCACAAGAGCAGCCTTGTAAAGTAAAGTTATGGTTTTATTTCTAAAAGAAATGACAGAATCTACTTCAAAGGAAAAAAAAAAAGATAATAATCTAATTGAGGATGAAAAGGCAGCTATAGAGTGTTCTAATGAGTTCCAATCACTGTCACACCTGCTACCTCCTACTACTCCAGTAGTAAAGTGAAACTGAGAGCAGAGTTTCAGAAGCATGTTTGAAATGACAACGTGCAGGTCCTGGAAATTACTCCTATAAATTCTGCCCAAAAGATGTCTATCCCAGCATCTGGAGTACACCTCCAGGTGTGCACATACCTATGTGTACATATAAATACATATATAAAAGGACAAGTTTAAACATTTTAATGATTTTTAAGAATTTCAAACCCTTATATAGTGAAGTTAGAAGTGTGTTTCACAAAATAAGAACTTTTCAGCAGGGCCTGTAGCAATAGGACAAGGGGAATTGATTTAAACTTAAAAGGGTAGATTCAGACTAATGATAAGGAAGATTTTTATTAGTGTAAGGGTGGGGAGGCCCTGGCACAGGTTCCCCAGAGAAGCTGTGGCTGCCCCATCCCTGGAAGTGTCCAAGGCCAGGTTGGATGGGGCTTGGAGCAGCCTGGGATGGTGGAAGGTGGGTTGGAATGAGACGAGCTTTAAGGTCCCTTCCCACCCAAACCATCCTGTGATTCCATGACTCCTTCCACTGCTCCTGAGCAGGTGAATGCCCATTTGCCTAAGAGACTTCATTTCCCACTCAAATTGCTAAGGAGCCGTTTTAAATTTGGAGATAACCTTTCTTCACCAGCAGGGATTTGGTCTCCTAGCAACAGCACGAACACCTTGTGAACCAAACTACAGCTTCTCCTCCCAGCAGGGCCACGGGAACATCCCACTGCTGGTGCCTTCCTCCAGAGACTGCCAGCAACGGGTCAGGGCACCAAATGTGGCAGTGAGCACCCAGCTCAGGGTCCCGGGGAGCAGGACAGCAGCTGCAGCCATGCACAGTGAGTTCTTACAGCCTGTTTTCCTGCCCGGGTGCTGCTTTCCACAGGTTGGCTGTGGCTCCAGCCGCAGCCTGACTCTGGCTCTCAGTGGGTACCCCCATCTTATTCATCCCTCGTGCAGATTAGGAATCGTTTCTTTTCTGGCTGAACACCAAGATGTTGAAGCTGCGGTGTGAGCAGGGCTGGTATATTTAACCAAGTAACACAAACCACAAAAGGTAAATGCCACAAACCAATCTGTGTGTGTGTTTTCCTGTCAGTTACATTGCTCCGTATTTTGCTACCCTAATCCACATTAATATTCATTTCCATTTTATTTTATGTCCCTGGCCTTTTTTTCAAAAGACCTGCACAATAATGGATTTGTACAAGGAACCTCAGCTCTTGCTAAGCTTGAATTGCATCTCACAAGCTCGGGAATGCTGTGGTTTTTTAACTTGCAGTGCCACCTAGCACCCAGCCCTCACATTATTCTTTCTGTAGTTTCACAAAGGACAGCTCAAAGCTTTTGCATTAAAAAAAAGGACAAACTTGTGCTTGCAGTATTTTAAGGACCTAATGCAAAGTTTTGTTTTGAACAGTTAAGTTTTTATTAGAAAAAGCAACCCCGTGACATGGAGGGCAAAGGACAAGGCGATCTTGTCCTGACCTTATCCCTCCTGATAGCACAGCCCAGCACGCTCAGAGCTCCTCGGCCAAAGCAGCTTCTCTTCATTCACAGTGTCAACACACCCCAACACAATAACAGTGCTTTGGCAGCAATACAAAATCATAAAGTTTTAGTGCTTCCCTTAGAATTTCTAAGTAGAGTTTCTCCCAGTGAACGGAGAAACCACATGTTTGGCGTTCAAGAACTAAAGGAAGTCAAAACAAAAGATAAGCCTCCAATAATAAGAATGGTTTGGGCTTAGCTACGATTTTGTGATCCTTGATTTTTCAGCCTATCTTCAAAGAGTCCAGCACTGCCAAGGACTGCATTTACAGGACAACACATAGGCAAAACAATCTTGTAACAAGGGAAAAGATTTTACACACAACTTCTATACACTCAGATTTAGAATCAAAGAGTTTTTCCCGTCTCCCCAAATCCTTGGGTTCACCTTGCTCGGAATGACTGCAAGGAATGCCTTTGTCGGCTCAGAGGGATGTGCCACACACCACCCACTGTCGGTATTACGGAATTACTGCTACTGCTGCCTTTCGCGTTTCAGTCTCTTCTTGACATCACAGTAAAGACAGAAGAATTTAAACCCTGGTCAGGCATTTCAAACAAGGACCCCTGGTTTCTAATTCCCAAGACAGGAAACCCCCAGAATCCAGACATTGTGACTGAGCTGTGCCTCCACAACCCAATGACTCTTGGACACACACCACAAACACTAAAGTTTGCTTTAAGTCCTGGCCTTCCGTGCTTCCATTGTCCTCTAAACTGCAAGATCTGACTCTCTGTTTACAAAGTCACTACTGCTCCTTCACGAGGCTGCCATTGCTAGAACCACGGCATGTTATAATACAGCTGGGAGTGTGGCTGTTCTCAAATTTATTTTACCAAAATACACCTTTTCAACTACTAATTATAATGGCACTCTTCTTTTTTTTTCCCTGGTACAATGTGAAGATTAGTCATGACAGGTGTTTTTTTCCTCCTCAGGAAGTAAAGAAATCCATACCTTAATTAATATAAGGAGATAATTACTATGCTGAGGTGACGAGGCCTCAGGCAGCTCTGTTGAGAAGCTATTTATTTCTCTTTCTTTTCATTCAGTTAAGTACAGATACTCCCCAGATGTGCAGAGCTCTTCATGCCAGCGAGCAAATACAACTGGGGAGGTGCAGCTGCCACAGCAACAGGGAGAAAACTCAGGAAATGGCTCTGTGTCCTTGCAGGAGGGAGGATAAATATCTGGTTTTTCCTCTCTCACCTCCTTATTATCTCTCAGTCTCTGAAATCTTCTAAGCACTGATAAAAGCATTTTCTGTCTGTTTTACAAACTTTCCGGGGTCAAACTCAAGTCTCATTAACTTAGTTAGCCTCGGTTTCTCTATTCAAGCTGGAGAATCCACTGCTTGGCCATCCAACAAATGAGGACGGATGGCTCTGGAAGTTCTTAACACCCTGGTGCTGTTCTAGTCCATAAATACACAAGGCTTCTACAGAGAACTGAAAGATGGTGACCACCATGGTCTCATTAGCGCTGTCCTGCAATTCCCTGTGACAGATCAGTAGTGCTACAGACCAGCTAGAGATTAACAGTAATTATTTTTTATTAATTTCATGCACTGTTTCAATGTGTTAAGCAGTTTAGAGATTGACTAAAAACAGGATTCCTGTGACTTGTCATTTTCCAGGTTAAAATTGCTAATTCTCAATTATGACATGCACAAGTCAGTAGTTAGGCCAAGTTTTTACTATTAAATCATAACCAAGGAACACATTTCTTTCCGTTTTCATGGACAGATTTACATTTTTATAAAAATAATCAGACAGCTACAAAAATACTTATTTTTTGGGGGAAAAAAAAGGCAACATAAAAAAGCAGCATGGTGTTTCTACCTGGTTTTTCCATGTGATATAGCCATTACACAGAGGAGATGGAACCCTATGGAACTTATTATGAAAATCTGTGGTTTTTTCACCATTTAAAATTCTAGTACTGAGGAAACGTTGAGTCAATTTTAGTGGCCCAAGCCATGAGCCCCCCTTTAATATCCTTAGCTAACACAGAGCCAAATTCTTTGGCAGGTAACTCCTGCAGAATTTTTACAGCCTTCTGGGAATCATTTCCTAACTTGCAAACAACATATACAGGGAGAGAGGTTTGGTCATCAGTCCTCCGCTTTTCTTCGCAAATTCTTTTTTGTAAATACTGCAGAGATTCTTCATTTTTCTCTTCCAGTTTGCTCAGAGGGATGTGGACAGCGTGTTCCAGGCGGCAGATATCCACCTCCACCTGCGGGCGGACATCCAGCAGCACGTGAGGGACGCGCTCATCCAGCAGCTCCTTGTACTGCTGCACGGAGATCCTGTCCTGGCTGGGCAGCAGCTGCAAAGCCCTGCACTTGTCCGTGGCAGAGGAACCGCAGAACGCCTCGTAATCCTGCAGGCAGGTGACGCTGGGGTTGTCCCCGCACACGGCACAGTCCGGCTTCTTCGGTCGCAGCTTGATGTTGCGGAATCTCCCCTCGAGGGCATCGAACATCAGCATGTACTGGTTGAAGGAGGAGCCCATTCCCGAGGCGATCTTCAGCACCTCCAGGGCCTGCATGCAGCCGATGACGCCGGTGACGACCCCCAGCACGCCGCCATCCGCACAGTTGGTCACGGTGTCGGGCGGGGGCGGCCGCGG
>VZRS01008672.1:0-12461 GCA_013398055.1 Ifrita kowaldi | reverse complement strand
CGGCCCCGCCGCTTCCGCCGCGTCACTGCCGCCATGGCGGCGCCGGGCCCCGCGCGGGTGTCGGTGCTGCTGCCCACCTACAACGAGCGCGACAACCTGCCCCTCGTCGTGTGGCTGCTGGCGCGCACCTTCAGCGACAGGTACCGGGGCCACACCGCCGGGGCCGGGGGACGGCGCGGGGCCCTGAGCGCTGAGCCGCGGCGTGGCCGGGGCGCGGAGCGGGATAAACGCTCCCGGCGCGGGGTTCGGAGTGACGGCTGTGTCTGTAGGGCTGGGAAATACGCGGCCATAAAGTGACACGGTGGCGGCACAAATGGGAAATAATTTCATGGGAGTGGGAATTATTTCATTGGGAAATGATTCTCGTTTCAGTGGAATCGATTTTGAAATTATCATCATAGATGATGGAAGCCCGGATGGGACACAGGAAATTGCTCAGCAACTGGAAAAAATATATGGATCAGATAAAATAGTGAGTTGTGTATTCGGAATTTTTTTACTTTTTTATTTTTTGTATTGGAAAGTACTATAAGCCCTTGAGAACTGGGATGGATTCCCCGGATTCTGCACTTTCTTTGCATCCTTAAACAAGCTGTTGTACTCCACTTTAGACAACTGTAGGACCATGATAGTTCATAATGCTGCATTGTGAACAAACATGCAGAATCGTGCACTGATGTTTGCAGAATGTTGTCAGTACTTTGTGCATTGCTCTGTGCTCCTGAGTCACGACTGGTGGGTGTTGCTGTACTTGGTGCAAGCCTGGGGAAGACGTGCGGTTTGGATAAGATTTAATTTCATTTTAATTGACTGCAGCAGGAAGGAAATTGTAAAGATGAAAGCTGGGCTGGGCTTGTGCTTTATTTTTAATCTGTCTCATTGCATTCCTCAAGACCAGGAGTTTTTTATTTATTGTTTTTATCTGTGTAATATATTACTGCATAACCCTCAGGTATATACAAGAAGCTGTCATTTACTTAGTGGCAATCAGATACTTTTCCAATCTGTTACTGCATAAATGCTAAGGTCTTTTAAGTATTTCTGGATTAAGTTGAATTTATGAAGATTGTTTTAAGAAAAAAATATATACGAAGTTTTAGAGTATTTTTTAAAACCGTATGTCTAGTAATTTATATGGTTTTTATATCTCCTGTAGCTTCTGAGACCCAGAGCAAGGAAGCTGGGCCTGGGTAAGTCGTTATTAACTCTGATTAGTACCAAAAAAAAAAAATCTGCTGTATACTTTGATTGATCCAGTGTATAAAGGTCCAGAAAAAGATCACAGTAAAGCCCAAAAGCAGAAACATGTTTTCATCAAGTTGCTTGTAAACAAACAAGCTTAAAAAATGCACACATAAAAATCCCAGTGTGTTTACAAAACTTTCCCCTGAACCTCAAACCTGATCCTCCCTCCTGCCCTGCATCCACTGAGCACAGAATGAGGGTTTGAACAATTGGTGATGATTTGGAGCCCGAGTCCTGTTTCCTGTGGCTCCTAAGTGCATGTGGTACTTTTGTAAATGACATTTCACGTAGTGCCCCACTCCTCAAGCAAAGTTTCTCTGCATTTCTACGTTAAAAGAGTGAGGGAAGTTATTTCTGTTTCCATCAGGCACTGCTTATATCCATGGGATGAAGTATGCCACTGGGAATTTCATCGTTATTATGGATGCAGACCTCTCCCACCACGTAAGGCTGGATTTTATGTACTGGGGGTACCGTCTGTTATAATTCAGTTTTCAGTGGTTGCTGTTATTTTACCCCCACCCTTTTTTCTGATCTGTTTTTCTTCCATTTCAGCCAAAATTTATTCCAGAGTTTATCAGGTAGGTGCCAATCATAGTATGACAGTTGTACTTTATAAATTATTTATGAGGCAGTCTATGAAATTCTATGCCATACTGGATAAAAGGTAATTACAAGATTCCCCGAAGTAGCTCTTCATAAGAGAACAATTAACAGGTGTTTAAATAATGCTCATAGCCACCCTAACTATTGCTTTCCTCTCTTCTTATTTGTTCAAAAGTCTGTGAAGTACAGATTTTTGTACTGGAAGATTGATTGTTCTTACTTTGAAATTTGTACTTTAAAACATTCCTCCAGTTTTTCTGATAAAACCAATTGTTTCTAGAAAGCAGAAAGAAGGCAATTTTGATATTGTATCTGGAACAAGATATAAAGGAAATGGAGGTGTGTATGGCTGGGATTTGAAAAGAAAGTTAATCAGGTTAGTACTTTTCAGCTCTTTACCCAGAAACTTGTTATTTATAAATAATAATTCCAAGTACTCCATCCCTGTAAGCTGAACTGAGTCTTTAGTCCCCAGAACTGCTGTACCTGCTGGGCACTGCAGAATCACACGAAATGCCAGAAGCACCCACCACTGGCAAATTCTTTGGTTAAAATCCACCAAGAAGGACTGGAACGATATGGGTGGGCTTGGAAAATGGATTGGAACAGTGGCCTCAGGTTGGGACAGAGATCCAGTTCCATCATCCAAGGAACGAGCTGAGACTCTGAGACTTGTCAGGTGTGAAGGACACACTCAGCCTGCACAGCTGGAGTGCTCCTTTCCCTCCCCAGTAAATCCCCTGCCAAACCCCTCTGGCGACTGCCACGGTCACAAGTTAAGAGTGATGTGGCACCATCAGTGTCAATCAGTGGTTATTTAGGCCTTACTCCAGTGGCACTGAGCACCAGGGAGGGGTTTCAGCAAACCCAGGGCTCTGTCCAGCTGCTCTGAACACGTGAGGCTGCCCTGGCAGGGCTTACAGGGACCCACAGGGAACCACGGAGTTTCTGGGGAGCCCTCTCTCCAACAGCTGATTTCAGAGAACAGGCAGAAGCTATTGGTGATTTATTTATCCTGCAAAGAATCTGGAGCACAAGCTGTGTTAGAGTCTGATCTGGAGGTGGTATCACAGGGAGTGCATTTGGATTTTTCCTGGTTTTTAATGGCTGGAATAAGTGCCCATCTTTTTGTACTAAACAACTCTGACATTGATGTTTTCTTTCACAGTCGTGGAGCCAATTTTCTGACTCAGGTCTTGCTGAGACCAGGGGCATCAGATCTAACAGGGAGCTTCAGGTATGGGTCTGGTTTGCAATTCCTAAAGTTTATTGGAAATTAAGAAACTGCTGGACAAGGAACTGGAGTAAGAACAGACAACAGACCTTCTTTACTGTGGACTAGGAAATCTGTTTGGAAAGGGTGGAAGAAGTAGTGGATTGCAAGAACTGCTGCTCCCATGACCTCATTAGAGAGTTTGATAAATAGTAACGAGCTGAGTGATTGCAGTTCGGATTCCTACACACTGTCTGGATTTCTAAATTCCAGAAATTGTGCTTCAGGTTTCATTTTCTTTGGAATTGTTTACAGGTTGTACAGAAAAGAAGTCTTACAGAAACTAATGGAGAAGTGTGTTTCTAAAGGATACGTCTTCCAGATGGAGATGATTGTCCGGGCTAGACAGTTGGGATACACCATTGGAGAGGTATGGGGCAAGCTGGGATGAGTACATTGTGCTTTCCTTCAAAGGAGACACAGACTGCTGACTTCTGGGTACTTCCAAGAAGCAGCCAAGATTTATAAGAAATTACATGTGTAGAGTTCTATTTTTCCAGCTTTGTCAGGTGAATGCCAGGCCTGAAGTTGCAGTTATTTATTCCCCTGGCTGATGTGCTTCTCGGATCCTTCCTCTTCCTGTTGCCATTCCTTTAGCAGCACACCATTTTACAAGGCTCTTCAAAGAGGGGAAAGAAGACAGAATACACCACAGAGCTACTCTGAGCCTTTTCTTCCCTGCTTCCTATTGTACCGACATCTCTACTCAAGTCTTTACAAATCATTTCATTTTCTCCAGCAGACTGATTCTATTTCAGATTTGTTCTCTGTCAATTATTGCCGTGTTATTTTCCAGCTTTTCGGCTATCACAGCTTTCTGCTTCTAAACTCTTTGAATGTGCTGTCTACTGTCAATGAAAAAACTCCAAGCAATTGTTAGATTCTCCATCTCCAGCAGTCTGCTGCCTTTTTTATTTCATTGAATTGCTCTTGCTGGTCTCTTTAAAGATGATTCACTGGGAATCTCTCTGCAGGAGAATCTCAGAGCCAGTTCTTCATCCTTGTTTCCAGGACTATGAATTGTCAGAGAATTCTGGTGCTTGTACTTGTCTCTCTATAAACTTCATGTGTGGCATTTCTCCATCCACACTGGGTAGAGCATTTCCTCACAACAGAGCAGCTCTTTTCTCCCACCTTTTTTGCTTGTGGAGCAGCAATGATAGAAGGAAGCAAGGAAGGCAGAAACAACACAGTGCTTAATTCCTGTGCTGAAGGGTAACACTGGAGCCCTCTCATTAGATGAGATATTAACCATTTATTATCCTGGTCAGGAGATGCCACTTGTGCCATCCTGCCCTGGCTCCATATTCAGTGATTTCCCTGTAGACCAGCAGTGTGGAGTTGCCAGGATTGTCACTGGGATCATCAAGGTGACACTGCTAAGACAGCAGAGTCATTGCTGAGTCTCTCTGCCTGCCTTTCTGTGCATCTTCTTCCCATCTTCTTGTCCTGGGTTCTCTTCTGTCCTGGCCTGACCTACTGGAATTATGAGAGATTCTCTGGCACACATGCAGGGGGCTGGGGATACCTGTGTTCCTCTTGCCAGCTGATTTCTGGTTGACACTGCCAGCAAAACACCAAGCCAATTTTTTAATGCCTTTTGCAATTGCAGTTCTTTATTTTAGTCCTGAAGGAATTCAATTTTGCAGACAAATGTATATGGAAATGCTTGAATATTCTAACACTGGGTTGGCAGAATGTCCTGTCATGTATCCCTTGTGTGTGGTCAGAGGACTGAAAGCAGAACATTCCCAACATCTCATGAGTAGTGAGTTCATCCGGACAGTGTCACGTCATGAAGGAGACCAAAATTAATGTGTTAAATGCCCTTAAACCCTGCAAATAATCTATGAAATGGCCCAAGACTGATAAAACCAGCTCTTGTTTGTACAATATTCACTGTCATGTTCCAAAGTCATTTCCCAGCCAGCGGTGAGGTTGAGCTGTTTCGTGGTGGGGGCAGATTTGTGCTTCCTGAGGCACTGACTCAAAGGCTCTGAATTTGGCTGACAGGGAAATGCTGGAGGCTTTGTGAGCTGCTAAGTTTGCTCAGCCTGGGTGTATCATCCAGCCCCTGAGTAATGTCTTTGGATCAGCTTTAAAGGTGATAAACCTAGTAATTCCATGCTCCCCAGCTGTGGGGCATCATTAAAGCCCTGGTAAGAACTGACACAAAGGAAGCCAGCCTGGTGCTTGCCTCCTCCCCATGCCTGAACAAGCTCTAGCTCAAAGGCCATTCTTTAGTTTACAGAATTTCTGATGATTGAGGTTTTGAACCTTAAAAACAGTTTTGCTTGTTTCAACAGGTTCCCATTTCATTTGTGGACCGTGTCTATGGAGAATCCAAACTGGGAGGCAATGAAATTGTCTCCTTCTTAAAGGGGCTCTTGACCTTGTTTGCTACAACCTGAGAGTTCATCCTGAAGTAACTTTTTTAGACAAACATTTTCTGACATCTGTGTAGATTTAAACATGCTATAGCAAAAGCTTGATAATTTGTGTGGTGACCAGACCTGCTATGACCTAACAATTAGACAGCCATCAACAATAAATCAAACATTCTGCAGCCCAGAATGCTCCTTCCTGCAGAAATGAACTGTATGTTAAACTAAAAATTAATAAAGGCTAATGCTTTTCTATTTTTGTAAAAATAATTAAGTCTTAATAAAGAACACAAAGCTAAATGATTTTTTGCATTTGGAAATGAATCATTATTCAGCAGAAGCTAAAGATGATTTTGAAATAAAGACGAGCAAGGACAAAAAAACCCCTGGAATGTGTTCTGTCTTTGTCCTGTGGTTTGTAGCTATTAATTGAAATAGATACTAATTAGTGTCCTTTCTTTCCTCAGCACATGTACACGTGTGTCATGAAGCAGCTACAAAGAACTGCTCACGGCTGGGGTACTTAAAGAGGAAATACAGAGTTCAGTGGTTTGTGCCTAGACTGGAAAGAAGGAATATTCTTTGGATAGGAAAGAGAACTGTATGTGTGGAATAATTTTGTATTCTGTGTGTTTGTCCAGAAGCACATGAGCCCCTTTACCTACCTTTCAGATTTTTTCTTTATATCAAGGAACAGTTTGCAATGCAAAGTCTGTATTTGCTATCCTGAGGAAGGAAGTACAAACAGAGCAATACAAGTTTTTGTTTCATGGTTTGATAAAGCCAGAACTCAGAAATGATGAAGCTCTTGCAATCAAAGGGAGGAGGATGAGATTATTCTGATAATGACTTTATATATTTATATGAAAAATATGTCTTCTTTTCTTTTTTCCTTTTGTGAATACCTGTGGAGTTTGTGGATACCTGTATCAGAAAATTATTAGTGTGACCGGAGAAGCAACAAGTGTCTTAAAAATGCTGCCTGTTTGGCTCATGTTTGCATTCCTTTGGCACAACAGATGCAGTTGTTAATGTTAGAAAAAAATCTACAAAGTCTGCAGATAAATGATAAATTTATATTTCAGAGTCATCACATTGATAAAAAAAAAACCTTTCAGTTAAGGTTATTTTCTAGTGGACTGCTTTAGAGCTATTCCTCTGTTCTCTAGTGGAGTTCTACAGATTCTGATAGTTTCTCCTTTGCTGACTGTCCAAAGCAAATATTTCAGATATAACTTGAAACTTTTAAAATAATAAAATAATAAAAGATGTAGCTGTAGGTTTCGAATCCACATGGAACTGGGTCACAGTGACTGAACTGTACATTTTGTGACATTTGCCTGTACTTTTTTCAGAAAATTACATATAATTTCATTTGCTGCAGACTAATCAGAGCATTAATATATACAGAGATAAATCTCCGGATTTAAGGGCCAGTGAAATCTGCAGTAACTACCTTTTATCTATTTATGTCTCATTTGGAGGTTTCATGGCAAAAAGCATTATCTTAAGTTAAAAATAGTTACAAAGTTTTTAATGACCAAATAATGAGGGTTTAGATGTTTATTTAAATTTACGTAATGCTGATCATTTGCTAGAATGCAAATTAAGCCTCAAGAAGTTCATCTTTTCCTCATTTTTATGTAGGGATATATAACTGAAGTCCAGTATATGAATTATTCATCATGTAACTGCTGTGAATTAGGATTTAGCTTTTAGAAGGTCCACGGCTACTTTTTAATTATGAAAATTACCTGGTAAAATTCCTTCATTTATTGATGAGATCACATTTGGAGGAAGGTGCTTTCACATAGCAATTAGGGTCATAATACAGGAGTATTTTGTGTGCTGCAGTATGTGAAAGTTTGAAATGTGACAGGGCAACACTCAGGTCTTAGGTAAATAGGTGAAACTTCTCACTCTGCTTAGAGGTAATGGATTTATCAGAAAAAAAAGTGCTATAAAGAAACAAACCCAAGAGCTCCATGGCACCAGGACATGAGCAGACACCACAACAGTGCCTGAGAGAAGACAAACTGATCTCAGTCTCCTGCAGCCACCTGCCTGTAGGAAGCCCCTCTGGAAGGAACTAATCCATGGATCCCATGGACAGGGGCAGCATTAAGAACATCCAGGCTTTCCTCCTTAGTGGGATACACAAACACACATTTCACCACACACACCATGGAAACCATTTGGCTTTTCCTAGCAAAAAAAAGTGTTGTGATCTTGCTGTTCTTGAAATGTTAGTAAGTGGAACAGCAGTTTTATAATCTTTGGAGATCAGGTGCTTGGAGCTCCATATAATGTCTTAAATATTCATGGACTAGAGATATATATAGTGGCATTTTAATTCTCAGTTCCTTAATACCATTGCAGTACTCTCCTTGCCTTGTTTTGGCCACCACAAAACACTGACTTGACATTTACTGAGAATTTTTCATTTTATGTCCTTGGCTTTACAGTTCCACATAAATCAGCTTTTCTTAATTACATCCATATTCATTTCCTATGAAGGCACAAATACTTTGCTAATGCACTTTCTCTATTATACTTTCTTAGGAATCTGTGTCTGCAAGCACTCAATCATCTGGCAGGAGCAGGAGCTTTAATTGCTTCCTGGCTCCCATCAGTACAGAGCAGGGCTGGAGCTGGTCGGGCACGTTTAATGCAGGGGGGAGAAGGTAACTCACGTTTGGCACCAGTGACTGCCTGTCCCCTGAGCAGATTTGGGAGTGTCATGCACGAGGCCCAGCAGTTCAATCCCTCTGACCCAGACCAGCAGGATGCTGAAGCTGGGACAACCACTCGGACCCCAAGGCCTGGCTTATCTATCTACTGGAATGTGAATCCAGAGTCAGTCCCAGATCCCTAGCTGCTCTCTTTGGTGAGGATTTGTCTGCCCTGAGGTTCAGGGGAGTCAGCTTCACTTTTGCTTTGGGTTTTTGACAAAATCTGAGGCTTTAACCTCAGCCTGCAATTAAGATGTACCTCGCTGCCAATACAACCATTGTAATCAAACAGATTTTCCAGTGGACTGTGTAGAAATCCAACTGCAAGGCTCCACAACCTTCTGCATATCAACAGTAAAAAATAATGATGACTAATCAATAATATTTATTTGAGGGTCTATCAGGATCCCAAGTGTAAGCCTGGATTGAAATCTTGGCACAAATGAATTCAGTGACAGATTGCATGCTGAGTTCAGTGCATGGATGACTTCAGCGACAGATTTCAGTGGCTGGCATTCCAGAGCTGAGGCAAATGCAAATATCAGGATCAGCAGGAACAGGGGGTGTGCAGGGGACAGGACTGCTTATCAAACTTTTCCTTGTTTTAGAACATGTGCCATGCTGCAGGACACATGGGCAAAGAAGGTAACTACTGCCAAGCACAGAAACTCTGAGCATCATTTCCTCCTCCATTCCTGCCACATTTTACCCTCTCTCCCCAGGCATCGTGGCCATTAAAAACTTTCCTATAGACTGTTACTGTTCAGGGGGAAATATATTGAAACTGAAGAGAGAAAACCAAATTTTTAATCCAAAACTAGATCTGAAAACACAGCCATTGAGTGGGATTTCAACAAAGCAAAGAGCATAAAATGGAAAGTTATCCCTGCAAGGTGGTTGCACTGATTGTTAATGGCACCAATGTTGACAGGTGATGAAGTGTCTGAACAGCACAGGAGCTGGGTGGCTTAGTGGGTCTTAAAGATCATTGTGAGACCCGTGGTCTTAATGCTGATTAACTCATTTGTATTTATTATATCATTAATTATGTTGTGTGATAACCATCAATAGTTGTCTTACTTATTTTGTATTTGAATAAAACCCAAGCATGACACTGCTCCTGAACTAGCACTAGGATGAATCCGGGCACAGTTCTGACCTGAAGCAGTAGCACAACACATGCAATTAAACCTATTCAGCTTGGGAGTGCTAATTGTCCCCCCTCTGGTGTGAAGTGTTTAGTCTCTTACAATGCAGTGATTTTACTGATTTCCAGTGGCTGTATTGTGAGAAACAATACCCACTTCTGTAATAGAAAAAGTGTATTAAGACTATTACCATCAAATTCTGTTTCATTTTGTTCATTCTGTACACACAGGAGAAAAATGGTGTCAAGATTCCTTTTCTCCTTCTTCCCCACTGCTAGAATTTTAGCTTTAACATCAATCTTTTCACACAAACTTTGTAAATTCTCATCTTTCTTCCCCAGCTCTCCGTTGACAGCTGTCACACTGTGTAAGCCACCACGAGAACACTCCTGAACTGAATGAGAACAAGATCTTGTCCATCATTCAGGACTGCTTTCACACTCACTCTCATCCTTGCCCGCACTTTTCAGCCCTGTCATTGGAGACTTTACCCCGAAGCAGGCAGTGCCTCCCTTCTGCTCCAGCTTCTGCTGCCACATCACCTTTCCCTCCTGTTCTCTCCCTCAGCACCCCTCTTGTGCACTGAGCGAGTGTTTCTGCCTCCTGACACTCTTCTGGGTCTAATTTCATCCCCTCCCATGCCAAATTCCACTTTCTAAACTCTTCACAAATGGTTTTCCATACTGCAATTATGGAGTGAGTACAACCATCATGGCTGGAAATGTTCCCAGCTGGAAACTCCTTGATATTGCTGCTCTTAGGGAACTCTTTATCCACTTCTATCTCCAGCCCAGCCTTATCTTACCTTCTGAGAAGTATATACAACAAGATCCAAACTTTCTCAGGTACTTCCACTTGTTCCCAGAATTCAGGACAAGGGATGATGCCCAACAGCCTGTTCAGTTCTCCTGACTGGATTCCAAGTCTCTGTGTTTGAGCTGCTGTGTCGTTTGCATGGATCTTCGTGTTGTGTTCATTCCTTTAAATAGCTATCAAATATCATTTCTATCTCCAGCTGCATTATCATGTCCCACTACACTCAGTTCCTCCAACCTTCAGACACTTCTGTTTTCTCAATTCAGCCCTTGGAGTAGAAGGTCTGTGGGTTGTTTTTCTGTTGTCTTTTTTTTTTTTTTTTTTTAATTAAGTGATGGCTACGAAGTGGTCAGTGGTAAGGCATAAATAAAATAGTGTTGAAATAGGAGGGTGCTCAGGTTTGGGGCTGTGTATTTTAGGCAGGAGCAGACTGGCTCAAGCAGCCATGAAGTTAACTGAGAGTTTCTGAACATGGTCCTGACTTAGCGACATTTCGAAATGTTTTTCAACATACCTGAATAATTGTGCCATCACAGAACAAATACCTACTCTTGGAAGGCAAAATGATGTTGTTATAGGAAAACCAAACCAGCTCTCTTTGCTTTCCTTCCTTGAGACAGATTCCACACGTGTCTCACAGGAACTCTCAAAGTACCTCAGTTCTAGGAGCTCTTTAATGCCAAAGCACCAGCTTTGGTTTTGAAGTTTTGTATATTTCCAATTTTCAAAATTTACGTTTCCATGTAAGAGAAACAGTCACAGAAGTCTGTGACTTCCTGACTCTTATGACCACTGATGTGAAGATGCCATGGAAGCACCCAGTGAAGCCCAGGTGTGACTTGCAGTGACAAGCAGGGGATTTCTATGTCCCACTGGGCGATAAAGTCTCAAAGCAGCCTCTCAGACATGAAATGTCACTAAATTCTTCATAAAAGCTATCTCAGTGAATTGTGATAAACAGCACGTACACATTGTCAGGACACCAGTCACTTGAAAATGCAGGAGATCCTTCAGTTACATTGAAGTCTAAAGAATTGGTGACAACTTTTCTCTGCTTCTATACTTCAGACAAGGAATCAAATGGACTTTCCTTTCTAGCATTGTGAGGCTGAACTCCAGCGTGTCCCTGAACCAGAAAGGGTGTGAATGCTGAGGATGGAGGGATTTACACTTCATCCTCCAAGTGCTTGTGTCTTTCTGAAGTAACAAAAGTCATTGATCCCTTTCACTCCTAGAGGGCTTTTTTCCTGTGCTATAGAATTGGTCCTCATTTGTTGAAGAGATCTTGAGCAGTGTCATGATCCACAAGGAAGAATCACATGTGGAGTCTTGTCCCGATCCAATGTTCCTGCTGCAAAATGGGACGTCGAGTGTCTCTGCACAGGTGTGCGTGAACACACATGCACACCAGAAAGATCACAGCCCCACCTTTGGATGCTGGCTTGTCTTCAGGGTGCTAACCCAAAATGTGAAGGCACATGGAGGGATTCTTGGGGCTGTCCTGTGCAGGGCCAGGAGTTGGACTCAATGGTCCTTGTGGGTGCCTTCCAGCTCAGCATATTGTGTGGTTCTGTGACGGATTTGGATTTCAGACCATGGCAGTGTGTAAATCACACAGGTCCTGTGTCACCTCAGGGAATCCCCTGATCAATGCCACTGTCCCAGTCCACCGCAGGTCTGGCAGCAGGTGCCCCAGCGAGGCTCCCACACGCCCATCGCCTCACACGATGTCTCCTTCCCTGCCCTGGGCTTGGGCCCCACCAGCCCTGGCCACGCTGTGATGGGCACAATCCCGGAACCAGTCAGGCTGGGAGGCACTCAGTGGCTCAGCTGGTGCCACCTCCCTGTTCCAGCAGGGCCATCCCAGAGCACATGGCACAGGAGTGTGCCCAGACTGTTCCGGAATAAGACTCCACATCCTCTCTGGTCTCTGTTCAGTGCTCGGCCACTGCCCAGGGAAGTTCTTCCTCCTGTCCAGCTGGACTTCCCTGGGCTCAGGCCCTGCCCGTGGCTCTGGTGCCACTGCTGGGCCCCGGAGCAGAGCCTGGGCCCTGCCCTGAGCCCTCCCTGCAGCCAGGGACAGCCAGGGCTCAGGGCCCCTCTCAGCTGGGGCTCCTCTGAGGCTGAGCAGCCCCGGCTCCCTCAGCCTTTCCTGGGCACGGCGATGCTCCAGGCCCTTCAGCATCCTCGTAGCCTCCGACGGACGGGCACGGTAGGCGCGGGCCGCCTCGAGGCCGGGTCCAAAGCCCGTCGGGCC
>VZRS01008671.1:0-17221 GCA_013398055.1 Ifrita kowaldi | reverse complement strand
AAAAAAAAAAAAAAAAAAGGAAGAAAGAAAAAGGAGGTGACTAAAAAAAAGCAGGACCATAGCCCTCACAGATGTCACACCCCTCACAAACTCCACAGCCTTCACAGCCCCCAGAGCCTTCACTGCCCTCAGAGCACCCATAGCCCTCACGGACCCCGTAGCCCTCCAAGCCCCTATAGCCCTCAGAGGCCTCACAGCCCCCATGGCGCTCACAGACCTCACAGCCCCCATAACCCTCCAAGCCCCCATAGCCCTCACATACTCCATAGCCCTCCAAGCCCCTATAGCCCTCAGAGGCCTCACAGCCCCCATGGCGCTCACAGACCTCACAGCCCCCATAACCCTCCAAGCCCCCATAGTCACCACAGCCTACAGACCCCATAGCCCTTACAGTACTCAAAACCCCCAGAGTCCTCATAGACCTCACAGCCCTCATAGCACTCAAGCATTCCATAGCCCTCACTGCCCCTCACAGACCCTACAGTTCTCAGAGACCCTATAGCCCTAACAGAACCGACACCCTTCACAGCCACCATAGCCCTCACTGACCCCACAGCCCTCACAGCCACCACAGCCCTCACAGCCCTAAGAGCAGGCACTGGTGGCATTGAAAAGCTAGATTTGGAAGTTTTAAACATAACTTTTTTATTAATATGTTTTTTCTGAAACTGAAATTTACCATGCATTGATAAACTCTGATTAATGTCTCATTATCACATGAAGAGAAGCAAAATTAAATTAATTTACATTGTATTGGAACTCCAGTCTCCCACAAATTCCATGCATCTCTTTTGTACAGTGACTTGCTGTGTCTTCCCACTTTTACTCTGTTTTCTGCCCAGGATAACCTTCTTCTATGTTCCAAATGCCTGATGGTTTAGAAAGTCAGGAGATGCTCCAGGCATGAGGAAGTGAGCTGTACTGTGCCTGCTTGCAGCACACAGACTCTTCTTTGATTGCTGTTTTTGCTATTGTCAATGCTCCTGAAATCATTTTCATTACCATCGCCAAGGATACCCATTTTTGGCAGCTGCAAAAACATTCCAGCACTTAACTACGCTTAAACTCACCCTTGAGATGGAGTGTCCAGCATATTTCTGGAAAAGTTGGCAGATGTAGCAGCTCTGCTAGATGTAGCATGTGGATAGACTCCAGCACTCAGGCTTTCACTTTTCAAACTCTACCATCCTTTATAATGTTCACTTGAATGGGGTGTACTCTTGCTTTATGCTTTGTCAGTGTAGGAAAGCCACATCTGTATCTTGTTTAGCAGTGAGAAGCATAGAGTGAGCTGTTCTCATGGGTTTAAAACTGCATCTCACAAGCAAATTATTTTTTGCCCTTTCTAAACCAGAGCACTCCATACAGGCAACATACAGCGTGTGCCAAATCCGGAGTCTTTCCAGGAGTACTGCCTGAGTTATCACATGGTGGAAAAACATTTGAACTCCTTATTTTGTGCCCTAGAACAAAAGAAGGACAACACTGTCGCAGTTAAATAATCAGAGGCAGCTGGGAAAATGTTCTACAGATTCTTTCAGAAATTTTACCTCTGGGCTGAGAAGTTCTGTCATCCCATAAGGCAATTGTTTTGAACAGTTAATGAGCCTCTAAGTGGGAGGACTTGACTTACAGTCATAAATATGTGCTAGAGGACCTCCCACTGACACCAATGGGAGCTGCACTGACAAAGACACATAACACATGACAACTGAAGTAAAGGGATCATCTCATTCACATCTTACTCGGAGGACCCAAACTAATCTGGATCCTTACTTGGAGGATCAAAAAAACCTTGCTTGTAGGATCCAAATCCTTACACACAAGGATTTCAATAATGTCAGTGGAACTCGGGTTTTGGGGTAGGGAAAAAACGGTCTTTCATAAAAACAAACAGAAAAATTTGCTCAGAAACTAATTAAACAGCAGGAAAGCCTATAGGAAGTCTGTGTCATAGTGAGGGGGTTTCCACCATCTACGCAGCACAACAATGTATGTTTAAACTTTGTGCAAATTTTCCATCTAGGTGTTGTTGAGAATTGTTGCAAAAGTCACAGTGAGTGTCAAAGTCTAAGCTCCGCTGATCACATCCTTTCTTCAGGGTAAAGCACAGAGGAACCCTGGTGATGTTCCTGGTAACTTTCAGCCAGAATTCAGCTGCTACTCTGAGGTAGCAGGTACCAAAGCATCTTACAAGGAGTTATTTTACCTCATATAACCATCCTTTCTGTGTTGGTTCAACACAGCCTGGTTTTTGGTGGGGGCGGGAGAAAAGCTGCTCAAAACGTCTATGTCTGGCACAGAGCCAATTGCTGAAGGCTCTGACGATGGGCAGGTTACTAGCCCAATTAGACAAGTTGGGAAGGCCTCTGTGAGGACTTATTTAAGAAAGGAAAAAGCGCGGGAAGCTGTCCCTTCTCCTGAGGGGCGGTGGATCGGCTGCCGGCGCCCATCCCAGCGGGGGCCCTCCCGAGGCCGGGACCGCGTGGCCAGAGCCCTCCCGAGGCCGGGACCGTGTGGCCAGGGCCGGAGCCGCTCGTGCGGCACCGGCGAGAACCACGCAGCCAGGGCCGGCCGTGCGGTGCCAGCCTCGGGACCATGTGGCCAGCTGCGAGAGACATGGCGAGCAATTCCCCAGTGCAGAGCCCGGACGAGATCAACCTCTCAGCTGCAACTTACAGACACCAACTTTCTTCCAAGTCAGAGGACAAGGAAAAGCGAGGACACGGGAGGAAAACCAACGTGGCGGCACCGAGGTCAGTGAAGAAAAAGGAGGAGGAGGAGGTGCTCCAAGCGCCGGAGCTGAGAATCTCCTGCAAGCCGTGGTGAGGACCATAATACAACAAACTGTAATTTCTCTGTAATTCGTGAGGTACGTGGGGGCGTGCACAGATCCACGCACAGCCCATGAAGAGGAGTACTCACGCTGGAGTGCGTGGATGCTGAAAAGCTGTAATCTAGTGAGGAACTCAAACAGAGAGAGATGACCCTTACTCCTAGAGATAGAGGGGGAGAGCCTTCCCTTCCAAACTAGAACATCTCATCCTTAAAAGACTAAACCCCATGCACTAAAATGGCCCACACTAGGCAGTTGTGGGAAGACTGCTTGGCCTATGGGAGGGACTCACATTGCAGCAGGTTCGGGCGGGACTGCTGCTTGTGGAAGTTAAAACCACGCTAGAAAATTTCACGGAGAAGTATCTTCTGTGGGAAGGATCCCATGGCACAGCAGAAGAAACTCTTTTCCTCAAGCACACTGAAGAACGATTTTTAAGAAGTGAAATACTGACCAAAATTCCATGTTTTGTTTCCTTGCGCGGTGGGTGGAAAGAGGGAGGGACTGGGAAAGAAAGGTGTTCTGAATATGTGCTTTGGTTCTTTTGGAACTTTTAATTCTGTTAATAACAAATCTTCTTTATACTGTTTCAGTTTTGAACCTGTTTTGCCTTAAAGTGGTTATTTTTTTCAATAATCCTTAACTCAAGAAAAGGAGGTTTTCAATTCCCCCTCCTCTGCTCAGCTATAGCAGAGGAAAATAAGTGGGTGTTTCTTTTCGTGGGTGCCTGGCACTTAGCCAGTGTCAAACCACGACACTTACCATCGTAGCATTATGATGAAACACCTTTGTGGTCTTCAGAGTGACTGTTCAAATCAGCAAACGTTCCAAAACATTCCTTATGGTTTAGCCAGTTGTTCTGGATGTTAACTGCTTGCAAAATTTCTTTGAGAAAATACAGAGTGCACAAATTATCTGATTACTACTCCTGCGTGTTATTGGTATGACAGAATTTTCAATTTTGTCAATTTTCTATTAAAACAAAGTGAACCAAAAAGAAAAGGGATCACAGCAGCTTGAACATGGCGTATCTAAACTCTTGCCACTTAAGAAAATGACATTTTATACAATGGAAGGAGAGGAGTAAGAGAAAAACAGAAGAGAAATTAATGCATGACCCTCAGGCCTTTTTTTTTTTTCTCATTAAGTCAGTCAATATACAGGAAACAGTGATCCAGCATAGTTGTACTGAAACTTAAAAATACTTTTATACATTGTTTATAATACCAAACACAAAGGAGCCAAAGAGCAGCACTTCTATGCTTTGCACTTTGACATCCTGAAGAAGTCTAGAGACCTAAAGGAAAAAAACCAAATTTAGACTGTGAAATTAAGAGTGAGTGTAGGCTTTCTGAAGATGGAAGAAAAATGTTCAATATATCCTAGCCCTTCAGGGGACCTACCCATCAAGATGCTGGGAAAGCATCTGGGAACAGCATGTACACTCCTGAAGGGATGTGCAAGACTTTTCAAGGATGAGGGGATGCAGCTGTCCCACAACTATCAATGAACAGGAATGTAGAGAAGTGTATTACCTGTATGAGAGGATGAGTAATGCACAGGGAGAGCACAGCTGTCTAGGCCCATTTCGGGAGGGTGACAGAAAAAAGTCTACAAAAGTATAGCTCTTTGTATGATGGGAGACTGCGTGGGAACTGCTGACTGCAGCACGGGCACTTTAAACTCCACGTTTTTATCGGCATGGAGTGTGGGATGGTAGGATCAAAGCATGTCATCAGATTCAAATCCACTAAGATGGTTTTGCAGGAGGAGGGAAAACAAGACCCCGTTTTGAAACTGCCTTCTCATGTAATTCTTTTTTTTTGGTGGTTTTATTTCCTTGTTTGTTTGTTAGGTTTTGTTAGTTGATTTGTAACTTACTTGAAATAATCCTGAGTATAAGCGTTTCCTACTCCTCCAGGAGTTAAAATGAACTGAAGCACTATTTGCAGAGAAAACACCGTGCTGAGTTTGCAGCCCTTTGAGGTAGGGACTTTGCAGCCTTCTCATCCATCTCAAATAGATCTGCAGTTTATTTCTTTATGGTTGTTTGCAGTGGTTATAAAATTTGGGCTATTTGCCTTACTGTACAATACCACAAAACAGTTTTGTTCATGGTAGTCTGTATTTACACACCTTATGTTTGCTCAGCACTATAAAGCACCAACATGAAAACAAGCAGCTACAGAATTTATTACACTCTCCAGGTGACAAAAGGCAATCAGCTTTTGGCCTCCTGCCATAACATAACTGGTTACCTTCAGAAAGAGCCACTCCAAGTGTGCGGGTTGTCATCACAGCGTGGTAATTGATGATCCAGTTCCATGTGTGGTGCACAGTGAAGACCACAGGAGATGTCAAAGGAAAAATAGAAGAGTGCACAGAAGCTTTAATGGTGGAAAGCATAACAAACTGGAGGGATTTTTTCGTTACTTTGTCTCGCTCCTTTTTGATTCATAATACAAGAGCATTATCCAGGCAAACAAGTAAGCTCCAAAAATGCATATAATAAAGCATCATAGTCAAAAGAATGATGATGTGAAATCTCTCTCCTTCTCTGTTTACTGAAATGCCAATACATGACTAATAATGCAACCCGATTCCATGTCATTAAAATAAGAGACTATGCTTAGTTTTGTTGTCTTCTACATTATATGATATAGTAAAAAGTTTTAAAAATGTGTGTATATAATCCTCCACCCAGAACCATTCAATAAACATAAAGCTTTCCTATAAAACCTTTTTGCAATAAAATGGCCATAGTTTGGAAAGTTAAAAAAACAAAGTAAAACTTTTTTAAATCATCAAAAATCCTCAAAACTTGTAAATTCTATTTAATAAACTGTTGTTGCCCTCTAGTGTTCAAACACAGCTTGTAAAGGCTCCTCCAGAAAGATCCAAACTGGTGAGCTGTCGATTAATTCCCCGTTAGTTCTTAATCCAACATGACAAATGGATAGGAAAAATAATTTTTAAGAAGTGTTTTAGTACACCTGCCTAGTACCTTATTTTCTTTGCTCAAGCATAAAAGAAGATTTCTCAGGTAACATTTAAAGTTGTTTGTTTTACTCAAATGTTGTGAAAGGCCACTGAGGTCAGCATCCTCACCAAATGAGTGATGGTGCTTGTGCACCTCTGAGCGTTACCTCTGCCACTCACCGTGCTGGGCATGCACTGCTGATTGGGCTGCCAGGCAGTTCCTAATCACATGGGCCACACTGTAGAATCAGAGAGTGCTTTGGGTTGGAAGGGATCTAATTAAAGATCAGCTCATTCCAGCCCCCTGCCATGGGGCAGGGACACCTTCCACTATCCCAGGTTGCTCCCAAGTCCAAGTCCAACCTGGCCTTGGACACTTCCAGGGATGGGGCAGCCACAGCTTCTCTGGGCAACTTGTGCCAGGGCCTCCCCACCCTCACAGGGAAGAATATCTTCTCAATATCGAACCTAAACCTTCTCTCTTTTAGTTTAAAGCTATTCCCCCTTGTCCTATCACTACATGCCCCTGTAAAATGCCCCTCCTCCAGCTGAATACGTGGCCTGTGCTCTGAACAACCCTGAGATACATCTGCTGGTTTCTCTTGAGTATTTTGCTACTGTACTGTAACCATACCAATTAATACCAACCACCTTTCCCTCCAACAAATTACTTATTGCAGCAGAAATGCACAGTGAGGATTCAGGGGTTGTCCTCAGCACCTCTCCTGCACTAAGCTGCTGTGATGGCACCAGCAACATACAAAGCTTCTCATGAAGGTTGCAGTTCTTAAGAGAGAAAATTATGGTCAACCTCAGATCTGCATCTGCATTTTTACAGCTAGGCCTAGTACTTATCTTTCTGTGAACTCATTTCCCAGAAATGTTCCTCCTTGTCATGTTCCTTGACCAGAAACCTCTGAAAATAGCTATTAAAAAAAAAAAAAGAAAACAAAAGGACGTTAAACAAAGTGCAGTCAACAAAAAAGCTGATAAATTTGAGGTACTTTTCTTCTGTAATTTTGCTCGCTTTTAAGAGGTTATCCAGAATGCTTTTCATTTAACCATTGTCAGACTTAAACAATGTAGCAGACCAGATGGTTTTGTAGATATAAAGCAATTTGCAGCCTCTATATAGTAAGAATTCAAGTTCTTGACACAAGAAACACTGACTTTTCTTTGATCTCTGAATAATGAAATTTTCAGAGAATTTTCTGCATTTAGTTATTTAGAGCTTTCAGAAAACTTGCCTTGAGGCCATTTTTTGGATCATGCTTCCTTCCCACCACACTAAGCTTGACAGATCTAAGAATCTCTTGGATGTGAGTCAAATTTCATATTTTGTAATAGAATTGTTTCCTTGCATTCATGAGGCACCCCCTTCCTTCTCTGCTGTGACGTTTGTTGTTGATGATGCCACCTGACATGAATACTTTGAAATCTAGTCTTCCATTCTAAAACCAGGTTTAGACTGAGTGTATGCAAAGTGAAATTTAAATAACATGAACTGGAAGTTGTGTCACAGTAGATGCTCCCACTTATTCTCCCTGTTGAAGAGTCAGGGAAACTTAAAATCATAGAGTTGTTTAGGCTGGAAAAAACCTCAAATATCATCAAGACCAACTGTTAATTAGCAGCTATGCTTATTACCAGTCACATGAAGGGGACACTAGAAGTGAAGAGGGTGTCCTTTGAGAGCACTCATATTTGCAGTATGTGGTTTTAAGGAGACCTGTGATGTATGCAGAAAAAGAACTTTAAAGATATGTATATAACCATAAACTATATTTAGATAAGGAAAATTAAATGATGCTGTATGTCATATATTTTTTTCCTGTTTGTACCTAAAACCATTTAGATGCAAAGCTCTATTACTAAGTATTCCTTTAAAGCACAAATAGGGTAAATAGGATTGCCAGGCAATCGTGTAACACTCTGGCATTTGGTGCAAACAGCACTGAAAACGCCCACGTGCTGCACAGGTACTCAATTTATTAGGTGTACTTCTATTTCACTAAGCTTGTCACAGTACAGATTAAGCTCATGAAATGCTTTTTCTCCTTAAATATAAGACCTTCTTAGCTTAGCTTGGATTTAAGTGTTTACTCTCAGGATTTAGTAATAAATCAAACATGACAGACATTATAGTTCAGCAGAGACAGAGCATTTCTTCTCCTCACCAAACCCATCTCCTATCTCCTGCTTTCCCATTAGAGCCCAAAAAAAGGAATCCACCCTCTTCTGAGATTTCAGTATCTACTGTTCGATTTCAGAGTTCTCCTCTCAAAAGCGAGAGATGCTCCTCAAAATTTTATTCCCTCTCCCAATCAGACATCAGCATACATTCCATTGATCAAGTAATCCAGCCTGGTGTAATGCCTCTTCTGAAGAGATTCGTGTATTTTCTTCCCTGTCAGCACAATAACTAGCAACAAGAATATCACCCCAAAAAGCAAAGCTGCTACAAGGCTGCTTTTCTCCCCCAGCTGAAAAACACCTTTCCCTCTCAGAACACCTTCTGACAGGGAGCTTTCTGAGTCAGATGGGTCAGAACCCCGAAGGTCATTTTGGGAAGATGCGGGAGAATCACTGGACAGAGTGAAACCTGGAAAAGAGAGGAGGGTCACATGGCTGGCATGACTGGAAGAGACAACTGTTGGCTCAGGAGCCATGGCTGGAGTCCTTAGCCTTGATGGCGTGGTAGCAGATCTGGAATTTGTGGTCACCTGCTTGGTTGTAGAAGCAGAATTTGTGGGCTGGGAAAGAGGAACGTCAGTGGCAGCAACACTGATGACAGGGACACCAGGTTTAGCTCCAGTGGCTGCAGCAGATGGAGAGGCAGCTGTGGTGGAGGGGGTTGTAGTTGGTTCAACAGCACCAGGATGCAGAGAGGTTGTAGGAGACTCCAGCTGGGCAGCACTTGTAGGCAGAGGAGGAAGAGAAGCAGTGCCGGTTTTGGGAGCCCCTGCCTGAGTAGTGGCGGAGAATGAAGCAGTGGGGTTTCCAACTGGAACAGCAGAAGCAGTGTTTGGTGGCACATTAATTCCCTTCTGCCTTGAGAGGAGGTCTAAGCTCTCAGACTCTTTTGCACTCGGAGATTCAGGCAAAACTGTATGAAATTCCATGTTGTCTAAATGCTTGCCTATGTGGTTCAGGAGTTCAGACGCCTGATGAAAGACAGATTGTTGTGAACTGGCAGTGTGATTCTGATGGATATTCTGACTGTGAGAAATAATGGTTCCAGCATCCAAAGGCAAAGAATACTCATTTGAAGAAAAGTTCTCAGCTTTGATGGGTTTATCCTCTGGGGCATGGATGTCTGGAAACAGAAATATTGGTATTTAATTACTAATGTAGGCATACTCTATTTGTATTTCTTAGAAACATTTATGTAAGGGGGCTCTAAGAGATATGACTAACTAATGACTGACTAATGAAACTTGCTTTCTTTGAAATATGCACAGTGACATTTAAATTCTATGTCATAAAAGCTGGCAGCCTCAAGCCTAGTCCCGTAACAGTGTTCTGTGGCAGAAATACCATACAAATGATAATCCTAAAAGCTACCTGATTTTACAGTATTTCTTCTACAGTATTTACCTGATTTACAGGTAGTATAGAAAGTATTTGGCTGAGCACGAGCTCTTGGAAAGACTGGCGAATTGTTAATTCATATAATATATATATAATTTTATAATTATATTTATAAAAATGTAGAAAAAATATAATACATACATAATAACCATTCAGCTACTGCACAGAACGTTTAAAAGGGAACATGCTCTCAAGCAGTTCTGACTCTCACTCATCTCTTTTTATTATTGAAACAAAAAGGTTTGTTAACTGCACTGGAATTGAAATAAATAATTTTAAAAGTATCTTTCCCCCTTTTAGCTTGGTTTTCAGTGTAACCACATACAGATTCTCATATGAAAGAACAAAGATTGAAACATTTGTTGGTACTGACAGTGCTCAGGTGCTACCTTTGAAAACTTATTAGGAACATTAAACAAGCTAGCATAATCTTTCCACAATTAAATGTTCACAGAAGCTAAAATGTGCAAAATGAAGAAGAGGTGGTACATGCAATTGAGTTGTTCACTCAGCATTGCACTACATGCTGAACAAAAGCAGAAGCATGACTGCATTTCTTGTTTCTTTGTTTGAAACCCCGATGTTCTTCTAGGGGAGAAAGAGCTGGAGGAAAGTGTAATTATAGTAATAACTTTACAGAAATGCAAATTATTTGTTTCACATTGCTTTTGCACAACTCCTGTGTGATTGTGTTTGCACAAAAATACTTGGTAACATTATATGAGTAATCTTTCTATATATCATACTGTTGCTCCTTGCATAGTTCCTCTTGGAAAAGTTCTCTTTTTTAGCAAAAGTTCTGTCTCTCAAGCAGCCCCACAGAAACCACCTTGTAAACTCTTGGCTGGACAGTCTAATTATCAGTTTCTTATCTGAGCTGTTCAAACAGGTCTGGTGCAAGTCAATGTCAATCAATCAGTAGGCCTTGCTGTTAAAAATCCCACAGCATAGCCCAGAGAGCAAGAAATTCCCAAGTGTGCAGCCCATATGCCATAAAGCTCTGAGTTTAGAAAGTTTGCTTCTGCACTTCAGGTTCCCTAAATGAAAGCAGAAAATAATGATTACCACTGCCAATTATTCATCAGTTGAGCACAGGTCCTTTCAATACACAGCTGGCTACAAGGGCATGGTATTTCCATTGGTTTCGGTGATACTTTTCAGCATTATGTACAGGAAATTTTCCTTCTTGAATTTCTCTAGATGGAAGCAGCTTCTTTTTGTTTTAAGCAAGGACAAATTACAAGGATTTCTGAATCTAATGTGAAGGAATTTTATAAGGGTTGGGACATTATTCCAGGCAGGAAGCTGGGCCCACAAAGGAGCTCACTACACACCTGCCCATCCATCTCCCACAAAGAAAAAGAGCTTGCCTTAGAATACTTTACTAAAAATACGACCCCCAAACAGTTCCTGGTCACTACTGAAAGTTGATAGGTGCAAAAGTCATCTGGTGTGGGGGCTGGTGGCTCTCACTATTATTTACCTCTAGTTATCTTGTAGGTCACAAGTCCTGTTGCAGGTTTCATTGGACAAGCCTCAGGGCTAGGACAGTAGAACAAGTAGCAGTTGGGATGTGTACTTGTTCTTGCAGCATAAAAAATAATCAAATTGCACTCCTTGTCTCCTGCAAAACGAAATAAATGCTTGTTTCAGCAATAAGAACTTTTATAGCAGTATGGTAATGAGATCTAGTTCGTTAACTTTTCCTCATGTGAGTAAGAGGAAAGCTACTAACGCATAACATTCCTACAGGAAAAACAGCCAAGGACTGCAGAAGAATGGCCCAGGGCCAAAATATGAAAGGTCACACCTTCCTTTTCCTGTACAAATAAAGTTGGGGAAATTATGAGTCTAATCTCTCATCCTCCCCTCACCCATACCACACTGGCACCACTTTATACAACAATTTTTTGCTTACAAATCCTGATAAATCTGAAAACCTTCTCTATATACTTATAAGGAAGAAAATTATTTAGGCGTTTTTCCTTATTACATCCCAGGAATCGCTTGGCTAGTTGCTGCTTCGGGGGGTCACCTTCACCACTGTCATTTCTACTTGCTGCTCTACCTCCTACTGCTCCAAGAGCTTGACTCAAACCAGCTGTCTCAGACGAGGGTGAGCATTCTCATTCTTGACTAAAATTAAATACAGTGCAAAATGTCAGTTACTTTTAGTGCGTCTACTAAATACAGCTTATTCACTTTCGGGGTTCGGGATTTGTAAGGTTTTAACACTTAAAACTAACGCTTAAAACTAACGTTTCTGTGATGCAACTATTTTCCTGAACACGACGGGGTCTCGCGTTAAGATCCAACATCTACTGGCAAAAGAAGGTAGCAGCCGCAAGCTGCAACTGAGCGCAGCCTGAATGAGAGGGTAAATTCTGTGCTGAACACGGAGAACACGAGCAGCTGAACACCCCGCGAGCCCAAACTCCAGAATTAATCTCCCAGGCAGTGGCGGAGAAGGAGGCCGAGGTTACCTGCGAGCCGGTGCCCCGAGCAGCAGGCGCGGGCACACGCACCCGCGCTGGGGACGCGCAGCGGCTCCGCGCCCCGGACGCCGCGGGGCAGGGACAACTCTATATCGATGATGGAATTCTCCATCTTCTCCGCGGAACACTCCTGGCTCAGGGCCGGCCCGGCCATCACGCAGGTGATCACCAGCAGGCGAACCGGCCAGCGGCTGCCCCCGGGGGACATGGTGAGCCTGGCCGGTCCCCGCGGGACTCCTCCGGCACGGCCGGGGTTCGCGGCCAGCGGCAGCCGGGAGAGCCGCGCCGAGGGGTCTCTGCTGCTCCCGGGACGGGCACGCGTTCCTGGGGCACCTTCGGGCCCTGGGGCACCTTCGGGCTGCCCCCGCCCGCACAGCGGGGTCGGGAAAGCAGCGGCGCAGCCTGCCCGAGCTCGGGACGGCGGCTCGGGCGAACGGCGGGTGTCCCGGCACGTCCGGGAGGAGGGGCCGTGGGAGGCGGGAGAGGGCCGCCTGCTGCCCTCCTCCTCCTTCTCCTGCCTCCCTGCCTGTCTCCCTGCTTGCCCTCCTCCTCCTCCTCCTCCTGGGCTTCCTGCTTACCTACCTACCTGCCCTCCTCCTGCCTTCGTGCTTACCTACCTACGTGCCCTCCTCCTGCCTTCCAGCCTGCCCTCCTCCTGCCTGCCCTCCTCCTCTCTTCCTTCCTTCTCACTGCCTGCCATTCTCCTGTCCCCTTCCTGCCTTTTCTGCTGCCTGCCCTCCCTTGCTTCTTCGTGCCTGCCCTTCTCCTGCCTTCCTCTCGCCCTCCTCCTTCTGCCTGCCCAGCGGGGCTGCGAGGGTATTCCCGCTCCTCCAGCCACTCGCCGGCTCCAAGGGCTCTTCCTGAGCATCAGACACAAAGGCAAAACCACCTAGTGAAGCTCTTGGTGGTCAGGCTGATAGAGTTTACCCACAGTCAGACTTGTACTCCTTCTGAGATCTGTTTTTGGAAGCTGTAATGAAAGCGATTAATATGCATATCCTGGACTAAACGGACATGGACATATTTCCATGTGTGTGTAAAAGTCTCCTTGCTACCTGAGTAATCCTGTTCAAATCACAGCCAAGCACAAGATGTTTGTGGAATGGGAGTTGTACAGAAAAGCCTGTCTACTGGGACCCCGACTGGTGTCTTGGCCATTCTTCCCTCAGCTGTCTCAGTGCAATTGCTTGCTTAACTAATGTTTTTGCTTGGAAATTTTTCATTTCCTCTTTTTAATTATGTTTTTTCCTTACTAATTTTGGGGTAGCGTTTTGGAGTAAAAGTAGGCTAAAGGAGTGCAAAGAATAAAAGGATTATAAGACATATTCCTTCTTTTTCAGGAAAGAGACCTTTTATTTAGTTCCCTGTAAATAAAATCCATTTTCTTTTTAGAGATGTACATTACCTGGTGAGATCCCAACGGGCAGGTTAGTTTATATATTGTAATGGTTAGATGCCAAGGCATGGGTGGCTGTCTTGTTCTTCATGCCCAATTAGTCCCCTTTGTCAGTACTGCTGGGTGTTGGCTTTTATTTCGACATGAGTGTTGTAAGAGACTGAGCCACCCATCTGATTTTGCATCACATGGCCACCTTGGGGCAATTCATGTTTGGTTGTGATTCTTGCAGTCTTGGTGGGATGGTTTCTTCTAAAATTTTCAGCTGCACTTGTTTAAGAAAATGTTCCTTTCTAGCCCACATCTCTCTTTTGGTAAACTGGTGACATTATTTTCACTCACTGTTAAGGGACAAAGACCTAAGAGAATGTGAACATTAAGGTGTTGCCTACTAACTGCATCACACGGTGAATGAACAGGGGGAATGAATACTAAAAGCAAGCACAGATATTACCCCTGTTATATATTAGACAAAATTGCAGCTGCCACCTGCCTTTGTTTACGTAGAGGTGGTGGAAGAAGCTGAGCAGAAGAAGCTGAATGATAAGGCTAAAGGTCTGGCTGGGGTGGTCAGAACTGGAGGGTGAGGAAACTGGTTCTTTACCTGAACAGTTGGGATGGGGTACTGTAGTGATGGTGTATGTGAGAATATGCACAGAGACTGCTGTGGTCAGACAGGCATAGATTAGCATGGGAAAATGAGAAGGGCTGATGTGGTCTGTAATATAAGCAGGGCAGGAGAGATCCTGGGGATAACACAACTGCCCCACTCCAGCCACCATGGCAAATTTCTGCTCTTCCTGCCTCTTCCTGGTGGGGCAGGCACTCAGTCTCCCTGGCGAGACCAGAAGCAAATTGGTGAGGCTGCTGAGGTGCAGGGAAGCCAAGGTCCATCAAAAGCTATGCAGGAACCACATCCACCGGGCTAGGAGAGAGCCAGCCTTGCCCAGCAGCTGCTGTGTTCCCTCACCACTGCAGTGGCAGGAAAGGGAGGCTGAGAGAGGGAGAAGGGTGGGACACCATCAGCCCTTACACATGGTGCTAGGTCACTAAAGGTGTTTTCTGTAGAGCATCTGTCTGCTTTGGAGCCAGTGCCCTACATGGTGAAATGTCTCAGGGAGTTTTCTGATGCTGCTCGAGCACCAGCGTGCCACAGCCTTCCTAGAGAGTGTCCTGCAAAAGAGCAGCTCTTCTAGGGGCAAAGGCAAACCTCCCTGGACAGCGAGGGATTTCAGCAAGTGTAGCGATTTCTCAGCTGCAAGTGATTTCAGCTCTTGTGATTCAGCTCTTTGTGAAATACCCCGAAGCTAACACGGGGACAGAAAGACAGGGAGCCCTGTATGGCAGTTCCACAGAAAGGTAGCTTTATTGTCCAACAGCTCTGTGAAGGGAAGGCCAGGGACACCTTCTCCCCTGGCTTTCAGGGCAGACCCGAGCTCTTTTTATGGGGAAGGCTGGGGGAGGGTAGAAACCAGTTAGCCAACTGGGTACAAGGTATTACCATAAGGAAGCAAGGCATGCTGGGGGTGGTCCACTTGCTCACCGTAACCTAAGTGAGTTACTCAACTCAGAGTCCTTATGGCCTCAGGCATCCTTTCTCCAGGGGAGCACAGAGGGCTGCTGGGCTAAGAGTTCACAGCCTTCCACAGTGAACTGCTCAGGCACAGACAAGGTGAGTTCCTATTGTAACCTCTGGTGTTAGGTTCCAAAAGCACGTACTGCAGCATGCAGCTTACAGCTAGCAGCAGATGCTGTTGGACTGGAATTGTTTTCTCATAGCCTGGATCTCAGTAACAGTGCTGAGGTGCAGTTCTCACAAGATAGGAGCCTCATTCTTGTATTAGATTAAATCTTGGTGGCAATTAGCAAAGGCAGCCAAGAGAAATGATGCTGAGTTCGGTGCAGAGCTTTGGATGACATTGGCCTTTGTGTGGGAGCACAGAACAGGCTTGTTCAGAAACCAGCACAGACCACTGCTGTTCTTATTTATAGACAATTCTTCTGTCACAGACAACTGCGTGATGTCTTTGCTGATTTGACTGTCAAATATGAAAACAGTAAGTCCCAAATCTTAAAGTGTGTTTCCGTCTCATTTACACTTGTGGTTTTATGAGTGTTTTTAATCTTGTTTTGTCCTAAACCTGAGCTGCCTGTGGACTTTTGATCTGGGCTTTTCCCTCACTCCTGACACACGTATATAAGGGCTGCTGGTGATGGGTGTTGTCCACACTGCTCTGCTCCATACCCAGCACTCTGGGGTTTGGCAGGTTTGCCTTGGCACAGAAGAATTAATACCCTTAATTAAGAAAATCGCAGAATCACAGAATTGTTAGGGTTGGAAGGGACCTCTGGAGGTCATCTAGTCCTGCCCCTCTGACAAGGCAGGGTCACCCTGAGCAGGTGACACAGCAACCCACATTCCAGGTGGGTTTGGAATGTCTCCAGAGGGGAAGACTCCACAACCTCCCTGGGCAGCTGTTCCAGTGTTTTGCCATCCTCAATGGGAACTTGTTCTTCTTCATGTTGAAATGAAACTTCTCGTGTTTTAGTTTATGGCCATTGCTCCTTGTCCTGTCACTGGGCATCACTGGAAAGAATCTGGTCCCTCCTCTTGGCACCCCCTTTAAGATATTTATCTGCATTAAAGAGATCCTCTCTCAGTCATCTCTTCTCCAGACTAAACAGGCCCAGCTCCCACAGTCTCTTTGTAGCAGGACACCTCACCCCTCACAAGAGCTTATTTGTTATTTGTTAACTGGTCAGACAACTCAAACAGGACAAGCTGCCTTGTAGTGAGTCATTTTGGGGCCATGGAGTTAACACTGGTCTGGCATCTCCCAGCTGCCAATAAACATCTCACTGTCCAAGTGAGATCTGGAAAGAAAGATAAGCTGGATTTCTGACTGACAGACACCTCACTTTCCAACTATAAAAGCCGCACCAAACTTCCACAAAGCAGAAATCTTCTACACATTTCCCTGCAAGTGTGTGGAGTTTCTCCCCTGAGCAGGGACACTGCTTTGCAGTTAATCCCCTGGAGGCTGAGTGAAGGAATCTGTGAATATTATTGTCACTTCAGTGGGAAGTTACATTTGACTCCTAATACTATTTCTTTTCCCACTTTTAATAGAGGTACCTTGATATCATGCACTGTTTTATGTTATGCTGTAATCTACTGCTAGTTGTTTTTAGTTTTATACTGTGTAGTAAGTAATTCTCATTAAGATCTTTTGTCTGTTTATCTCTTGTCTAATAAATAATTCATTTTTATAAACAGATCTGATCTGCCATCACTAGAACTTGTGGGCCAGAGTGAGTCCTTACATTTAAACTGTTGCCAAAATCTGAGGCTAAGGCAGAGCTTCTCTGAAGCTCCCACTCCTCTCATGGCACTCTTCTTATATGAGAGGTGCTCCAGACCCTCATCATCTTTGTGGCCTCCACTAGACCCTCTCCTCACCAAAAACTGGGAAATGAGCTCTCTAACCCAGTTTGTTAGGTTAGAAAGCTGACATTACTTTATTCAGCACAGAGGTACATGGGTATTGCCTCACCAAACATGTAAATCAGTTATCAAAACTTTTGACTGTTTATACATTTTGGTAAACAAAGGAATTAGTGTTCATTGGTTACAAGTTACATAGTTCTCTCATTAATTCATATTCTATCTTCTAATGGTTAATGATTCTCTTGTTTTTCATGTTAATTAGTCCACATGCTCAGTTTCTCTCTTCTTTGGGGTCAAGGAGTTTCTTGGGTTAGTGGCCTGTGGATCAGTGGTTGCAGATCCCCCTACCAGAATTACCTTTTACCCACCTGGAGCTGATTTCAGCACAATTTCTGAGCATCCCCAGCTGAGCCAGGGAGGGGATTGTCCTGCTCTGCTCTGGGGGGGCCTCGTCTCGAATATTGTGTGAAGTTTTG
>VZRS01008669.1:50115-69228 GCA_013398055.1 Ifrita kowaldi | reverse complement strand
CTTATTTTGCTGATAAATGTGTGGAACAAATGAATCACAGTGTCTGTATTTTCTCATCTCTTCATTTCTCTTTTATCATTGTTAAGGAAAAGAAAAAGGCATTTTCAGAAATCCTGGAAACCCAGATTCCAAAATCTCAAGCTATTTTATTGTTGTTAATGATGCAGTATAGCTGTTGTGTAGGTAGCAAGAGTTTTCCTTCGTCTGGGTAGAAGCCAAATCCCACTGGACATACAGATATTTTCATGAGTCCAAGCAATTTATTCTTCATTATTTGTTTGGAATTTTTGTCTTATCTCATACATGTGAACCTTGTAGAAAAAAATGTTAATCCTTCATTCTCTTGGAGTAAAACTAAACTCCAGGTCTTGTGGGCCACATTATCTTAATCCCAATGGTGTAACTACAGAAAAAAAAAAAAATTGATTCTATTATTGTCTTTATGAGTCTTTCAAAAATCAGCCAAGTTTATTTTGGCTAAAACAGTCCAGGAAGTTTCCCAGACAAATAATTCTCTTAGCAGATCTGATGAGATGGCAAATTCCCAGAAAAAGGCAGCAAGGTGTAGATGCTGGTGACTACTTTTATGTGGGCAGCCGTGTCTATGCTGAGCATCTTTTTATTCCCCAGAGCTCAAAACATGGATTTTATATGATTTGACAAAACAAACAAGCAAACACTTCTAGCAGCCTAAACTTGTTTAGGTTTGGAGTGTACTTTTGCAGGGTTAAAATGAAATAATGTATGTAGGTCACTTCTGCTTGAGTCAACACAGCAGGTAGAAAGCCACAGGATCTCCATATCATCTGTCTTAGAGCATCAATAATTAAATTAATTTCAGTTAATTCTAGCTATCCAAAAATTTGGTATTTGCATATTGCATAGTCACTTCATTAATAATTATACCACCAATCCTTGCATCCTTGAACATCCACGTTAGAAGGAAAGAAATTCTGCATCTGTCTTATGGTATCTTTCTCATCATTAAATATGAAGTGGTTCTAAGATCACTGGCTCCCATTTAGGTGTCTATGGACATTTAGATACTGAAGTTAACTGAGAGGAATCCAGCCCAGCCAAAGTGAAAATTCTGCTGTCTCATCAAAAATGCTTCTGTCACTCTGGTGAGCTGCCCTTTGGAGGTATCTATTTCTTTCTGTATAAAATGAACACAGAATGGTTATTTGAAATTTGTATGTCTGTCTTCTGTTCACCTAATTTCAGGAAGACAAATCCCAGCCTGTTACTGTTAAAGATGATTTTGAACAGGTTCTCCAGCATAGATTTTTTTCACGGGGGTCACTGTCATATCCAGTCCAAGTTTCATGACATGTTTTAAACCCCATTTTGCTGCAACTGTAAATATTTCTTAGTCCACAAGTCTGTCCCCAGCTGCTAATCCTTTTGTAGTGTGGTATGCTTTTTTCTCTTTTAGGATGAGACCTGTTGAGGAAATGAAGCTGGGAAACCAAACCATCACTATTCACTTCTTACTTTTGGGGTTTGCCTTCCATGGCAAGATGCAGCTCCTGGTTTTCACACTGATTTCCATTGAGTTTGTGGCCATCTTGATAGAGAACTCTCTAACTGTTTTGATCACAACCACTAACTGTCCTACACATGCCCATGTACTACTTCCTGAAGAACCTTGCCTTGACAGAGATCTGCTATAGGCTGAGCATTATCCCCAAGGTGCTCATGATTCTGCTGATGGAGAAAAAAATTATTTCCTTCACAGCTTGTGCATTGCAGCTCAACTGCATTATCCTTTCCTCTTGGGTGCAATGGCTTGTGACTGGCAAGTGGCAATGTGTCATCCTTTGCAATATGCCACCACAATGAATAGTGATCGCTGCGTCGGAATGACCCTTGGGTCTTAGCTGTCTGGTGCCCCTGTGGCTCTGGACTTCACCACATGGTTAGTCTCCCTGCCCTTCTGCGGGAGAAACATGGTCAATCATTTCTTTTGTGATGTTTTCCCTGTGTTAAAGTTGGTGTGTGCAGACATAGCCTTGTTTGAACTACTGATTTTTATTGCTGTTGTCATAATAGTGATGATTCCTTTTTCTCTGATAGCCATCTCTTACCTTCACATTATCCATGCTGTTCTTCAGATACCATCAGCTGTGGGCCTTTTCCACATGTGCAGCTCACCTGGTGGTGGTGGCTCTTTTCTACAGCACAGCTGGCATCATCCACCTGCAACCCAAGGCCAGCCTCTCATCCAGCGTGAAGAAAATGGTTTCCCTGTCCTACACAGTTATCACCCCAATGCTCAACCCCATCATCTACAGCTTGAGGAATCAGGAATTCAAGCAAAGCCTGAGCAGATGCACAGACAAGTGGTTCCTCAGGAAGCAGGTGGCTGTTTTTTCACTGTCCAGGTAATGGATTCCTTGTAGCTGCACAGAACATAAGAGTTCCCCTCCTAAAAGTTAAATGAAATTTAAGAATTAAGTGAAATTTCTTTCAAAGAGACCTGTGCTATTTTAGCAATCCTTTGCTCTTAAATCCATAAAATATCTGACCTTTTTTTACTCAGCATGTTAGAATACAGTATAGCTGTACCTCTGACCTTGCAAACAAATAAGTAGACCTGAGTCAGTGTAGGAACACTACAAAAGTGGATTATAAAAGTCTTATCCTCCCCCACTAATCATTATACTATTATCTCCCTAAGTGTATAAAATCTCTGGCATGGGAATAAGAAATTTTTTTTCCTCTCTGACAAAGCAAAAGTGATAACCTGGAACTCTCTCCACCACCATCTCCACCCCCAAAAGCCCTCAAAAAACTCAATAATGAGTTGAGAAACAAGTTAAAACTTTATGATTGGAGGGAAGGAGACGTGTTTCCTGGAGTGTCCTTCCTACTGATGTGAGAGACTGGGTCCAAGTCTAGACTTAATCTCATTTATTTTCCTCTCAGAGCAAATACTTATTTCACAAACTAGTAACTTGCTCAGTTCAAACTGGAAAAGGTAAAGTGAAGCATTGCCAGATACCTGCAGTAGCTTTGTTCAATTTTTTCCCCTCCCATAGACTAAAAGCAAGCTGTGGGAGGGGACTGTTCATAACTCACTGAACCTGATGCTTCTGACTGATCCTTCTCCTGGCTTGCAAAATGGAGAGTTCACTAAAGCAAAATGCGACTTGTCCCTATTTTCTCTCTGCTTATTTCAATGCCAGTTCCGGTCTTGCTTGTATTTGAGCAGAATTTTCTCCTCCAGTTTGTGTGACTAAAACCTAATTTACTGTCTCTTAGACTAGAAGTAATAAAGACACCCTACTACAAACACAAAAAGACAATATATATTTTCTGTGTATTGGGTGTACATGGTGAGGTTTTGGTAGGTGGGACCAGCAGCTCATGGAAATCTCAGACTAGAGCAGGTTCATCCTGAAGGATTGCAGACCCNCCCATCGGATTCTGTGCTTTCTGGGGGGACCTTCACCACCAAGAAGACCAGCTGGAGAGGATCAATGGAACATCTTGGGGTCCACGGAGTGGTGATATTTTCCTTATCCTGTCCCTGTCACTTTTTCTGTCCCCCCCACCTATTTTCTATTTCCTTCTTTCTTTCTCTCTCTCTTGCTCTCTCTCTCTTTCTCATATTTACCGTCAAATAAAACCCTTACTATTGTCTCTGGCATACGGTCACGTTTGCACCTTAATTTGGGCAGAGGAATTTCCAAAGAACCTTAATAACAATTGGATCGTAACAACCCCCCATTCCCCTTACTCCCTGCACAGCCTGGGGCTGGGAGAGATAGAAGATTTGGGACTGAAGGAGGGAAGTTGAGCCTGGGAAGAATAAGGAGGGTTGGGGGAAGGTGTTTTAGTTGTGTCTTTATTTCTCACCATCCAATCTATTTTCATTGGCAAGGAAGTAAGTTAATTTTTCCCCCCACAGGTTTATCTGTGATGGTCAATGATCTCCCTGTCTTTATGTTGACCCATGAGTGTTTTCATCTTATTTTATTCCCCTGTCCTGTCCTCTTGAGGAGGGGACATCAGAGAATGGCTGAGCAGGAGTCCATCTGCTGTACAAGGTCAACCCACCAAAGTAGTAAAAGTTACAAGGCTTGGTAAGAGAGGATTTTGGAAATAAGAAGCAGACAAAAAGGGAAATTAAAAGAAAGCTTTGGGGTGAGAGGATTTAGTGTGGGGTAGGTATATGGAAAGGTTTGAGCAAGCTACAGAAATGAAAGGTGTGACTGGGATAGTCTGAGGATACTTTGATGTATCAGCTAATGTTGGACCTGAGCATGAATTTAGAGGCCATGGAATAAGAGTTGGAGATTGTACTGTACTGTGCCTGGCTGGCATGGTGTCAACTCTCTTCAGAGCCACCCTGATGGTGTGTCCTTGGCATCTGTGGCTCAAACATTGTTCATAAAACACGAATGTTTTTCTGTTGCTGAACAGAGCTGGTACAGAGGCATGTTTTTCTCTCCAGTTCCAAGCCCCACAAAGACCAGTAGGCTGAGTGGGGGGACACAGTCAGGACAGCTGACCCAAACTGCCCAAGGGGATATTCCACACCATATGATATTTTGCTCAGCAACAAAAGCTCCTGGAATGGAGGAGCAAGAGGGCATGTTCATGGTTAAGGTGTTTGTCTTCACGAGCCACAGTTAGACATGCTGAGCCACTGCTTCCTAGGAAGAAGCTGCACATCACCTCTTGATGGGAAGCAGTGAATTAATTCCATTTTTTGCTAGTGTGTATAGCTCTTGCTCTTCTTATTAAATTGCCATTTCCTTGACCCATGATTCTTTTCATTCCACTTTGATTTTCTCCCCAGGGAAGAGGGGTGTAGGAAGAGGTAGGATGTTTATACTGTTTCAGGCAGTTTAAGATTAAACTGAGTCACTTTGCATTTTGCAATTAACCCACTTTCTCATACAAGCAGTTTTCCACTTTTACTTCTGTGTTAAGTAAATACCTTATTCTTGTATAAACATGTCACCAGCTGACATATATAAAAGATCCTAAAGATCTTGTTTGTGGTGTTATGCTGGTGGAACCTGAAGTTACCACTTCCCACACCCCCTGACACTGGTTTTCTTTGGACAGTGTGAATTTGTCCCCCAGACATTGGCAGTAGTTGTGGGCAATGGAACAAAGCTAGCAAAGGCCGTATAGAAATAGCCTATATGGTGAATAAATTAAGCATCTTATTAAGGACATGTGGAAGGGCAGTGTCTGCTCCTTCAGAGTACCTGGTCAAGGACCTTTTTCAATGTGGCAAAGGAAGATAGGAAAGGGAGGAAGCAATGAACAAGAATGTACAGGAACACAAATCTGACTGTCCAATTATAAGGGAGACAGTGAGGAGAACCAGACCTGGGCTATCAATAATGTAGTGAAGAGAAAACAGGGAGGAACAAAGGGAGGGTAGACAGAAGAAAGTATAAAATGTCAGGCTGAGCCTGGTGCCTCATCCCTGCAGTCATTCTCATCATCTTACATCTTACTGAATCTTTGCTCAGCTACTGGTGGGACCTGTGTGCCTGTGAGTGAAAACTGGTATCAGCTACTGGAGAAAGACAGGGGGTATGGACACCCTACAGCCCGTGGTGTCAGCTGCTGGAGCGAGTGGGGTCACAGTGTCACCTGCTACAACAGGTGGTGGGAATGGGGTGAGACCCAGAGACCAGCTGGGGGAGGGGACTTGCAAGACTGAAGCCAGGGAGGGCCACACCATGACCACACCAGAGGCTGAATGTCTCCCTTCTCTAGTGCTGGTGTGCATGGAGTGTAAGTGTGTATTCACCAGCAAACTTCAGGCTGGTCTCGGGTTCAGATTCAGGTATGCTGACAGGACACCTGGTCGAGTCCAATATGCCCAAGGGGAGCTGGGAATGTGCAGTGTCTCTGGGACGAATGCAAGTGTGTATGTGCTGGTTAGTGAGGACTGAGCTACACCAGCTGGACAGCAGGGGATCCATGGAGCTGGTGAGGTGGTTTAGGACCTTAGCAGGGATGCCAGGTGGGCAGAAGGACCATGTTGGTTCTTGAGGGATCTGCAAATGCGTGCAAGTTTGTGAACCCAGGAGGTGTTGTGTCTGTGCTTTCTCTGCTGAACTTCTGCCTCTACCAGCTCAAGAGGAGGAAGGGGACTTGTCTGACTGCTCATATGTTTCCTGTGAGGCGCTGTTGGAGGCCTCACAGTGTCACAGATATCACAGATGTCAGTGGCCATCTATGACTGGCTATGTCAGCGTTCTCTGAGTGTGTAAATGCATGCATCTGTGTGTGTGAGTGTCCATCTTTGTATGTGTATCTGTGTATCTCTGTGTGTATCTGTGTGTATGTATCTGTGCGTGTATCTGTATGTATCTGTGTCTATCTGTGTGCGTATCTGTGTGTGTATCTGTGTATGTGTGTGTGTACCTCTGTGTATCTGTGCTTCTGTGTATGTGTGTATGTGTATGTATGTGTATATCTGTGTATGTGTGTGTGTATCTGTGTGTATCTGTGTGTGTGTGTGTGTGTATCTGTGCATATGTGTGTACCTCTGTGTGTATATCTGTGTGTATCTGTGTATGTGCGTGTATCTGTGTATTTGTGTGTATCTGTGTGTGTACCTCTGTGTATGTGTGTGTACCTCTGTGTCTATATCTGTGTGTATCTGTGTATGTGTGTGTACCTCTGTGTGTGTATCTGTGTGTATGTGTGCGTGTACCTCTGTGTGTATCATCTGTGTGTACATCTGTGTGTATCTCTGTATCTCTGGGATATGTGCTCAGCTTTGCTGCTCCTTGAGCCTTCAGACAGGACAGTGGCTCCTCTGTTCCCCCCCCTGTAAAGTTTCCTGGGCCAGAGCAGCAGGAGGAGCAGGCTGCGCTCCCACATCACTTAACAACCTTAAAGGGAAAATCACACAGGTTATAATGATGCTGTGCTGTTTTCAGCCCCAGAGCAACCAGATATAGTTTTGTTCTTGCTCATTTTCTCAGCTGCTGCCATTCTACCGGTGGTTCAAGTGACTTATGCTTCCTGCAAGAGCAGCTTGTCTGCATTTACACCACCTGATTTTTAGAGTAATACCTGGCTTGATGATTCCCAGATTTTGTATATGCCCTTTAGCCTTTTAGGCAAAGAAACTTTGCCTATCAGCTGTTCTTTGATTCATGCCTGCTGTGAGGTAATTATAGGTGTTACTATGGGCAATAGTGAGAGTTATTTTCTACTTTTTCGTTTTTTGTGTGGGTGGCTGTTTTGCTTCAGAAAGGATACCAGGAGCCCCTGGAGTGACTCCTGACTCCTGTGGCTCGAAAAAAAGTGAAATAAATTAATTTAAGAACCGAAATTTTAACAGCATACATGTAGCATTTATTAGTAGAGCAAAGGCAAAACACAGCGCTGGGGCACTTAGCGATCTGCCAGAGGCGCGGCCCATTCACTTTTCAGAGATCTTAAGTATCTTTTCAAACTGTTACACATTCATTAAGATCAGACAGTAATTTACACTTCACTCAACCCCCACTCCTAATCTCAGACTATTAGACGCCTTTAGGATCCTCTGGATTTCTTCAGTGTCAATTCGATGTCTTCCCTTTGTAATTCAATTAGCAGACATCGTCTTTCAGAGGAGTGAATCTTCGGCGAGATAACAAACTTCCTGGGGTGGATGCGGTTTATTTACTCTGTTTCTTTTAGGGAGTCTGAGTCTCTAGCTCTGTGATTAATCAACTTAAAAGACATTTATTACCATGGGTTCATTACTATGTTTCTCAATCTATTAGAACTATTTCGGGGTTACAATTCACTCTAACCTTTTCTTACTTAACTATATTTTACCTTTACATAATTTCTACCTAGTACATTATTACATGTGACTGTTGTCCTATTATATACAAAAGCCAGCATTTATAATCCATCCGTTTGTCACAAAAGGAAGCGCACTAAAGGTGAAAATGGGGACAGGAAGACTAGAAAGAATGTAGACCATGCAGAGAAGGAGTTAGGAAAGCCAATGCTCAGCTGGAGTTGGCTGGCAAGGAATGGGAAGGGCAAGGAGAGTTTCTGGAAGAACACTGACAGAAAAAGGAAGTCTAAGAAAAATGTAAGTCTGAGGGATACTGGGCCTCACAACCCAGGGCACCAAAAAGGCTGGGTAATGCTAGAGCATGCAGTGACCTTTTTGCCTTGCATTCTGCTGATAAGGTCTGCCTTCAGGGCCCCCCGTCCCTTAAGCCTACTGGGAAAGCATGTGGGAGCAAAGCAGCACGGTAGTAAGACTGCCTGGGTTTGAAAGACAGGTGTCTGCCAAGGAAGGTGGGAACCTCCCTTGGAATGGAGAATATGACCCCCTTCCCTCTGAATTATTATAACTGTGAAATTAAGGGGCTTTCAGGCAAAGCTATGGGAAAAGGAATAACAGTTCTTTACTAGTATGTGTATGGATAACAAGGCAAACAAGCGGCAGCAGCGGCAGCAACAACGAACAGAAGCAGAACCCAGCGCCGGCCTCTCTCGGCCGCAGGCACTTTCCCCTTGGGTGCAGTTCTGGTCACGGCCGCCAGGGGCGCTGGTGGCTCCCGGCCGGGCAGGGCGGGTGCAGTGATTCCCCGCATGGCCTGCAGGGGGCGCTGTGGCGCGAGCTCAGCTGTCTCTCTCCACACAGTGGAAGGGATGGAAAAGGGGCTTCCTTTACAAATTCACAGGGCAACCTATCTCAGTGCCCCTCTGAATAGCAAAATGAGCTGTAGCAGGAACCTTGGAAGCAGCAAGCTGGAATGGCAGAGCATGCTCACCCAGAGTAGCAAGCAAGAGGTAGCAGAAACCCAGCAGCTGTAGCGGGAGCCGCGGTGTGTCCTGACAGGCAGGGGGTGCGGAGCTACAGTGTAGCAAAAAACCCAGAGCACTGGCAGAGGAACCGCGGTGCTGGGCAGTAGCAGTGTGGATCCTAAACAGGGCTGGGAGAGGCTCCCTTGGAAGAGTAAGGGGCTCGGGGATCCAGGCTTTTCCCCTGAGACACCTGAGCAGGTGGTGCAGGGTCCTTTGTTAGGTGAGGTAGGGTGTTAATAAGGCCCCAGTGCAACAGCAACTCTTACGAGCAGAGCTCCACTCACGGTAGAAGGCAGCAGAAGACAGAACCCCGCAGTGGTGGCGAATTCTTCCCACAGCAACCGCAGCCTTTTTCCCCTATGAATGCCGAGGGAGCAAGAGGGCTAGGAGCTGCTCCCAGCCCCCTTTTCCCCAGCTCAAATCTCAGATATCCTCAACCCCCCAGCTAAGACAGTAGCCACACCTTGCCCAGGGCAACTTCTTTTGTCTCTCTTAAGTATCGGTCATTATGGTTTCTTAGTGACAGATAGGACAAAATTCCAAGAGAGAATTAAACAAAAGGAAAAATCCTAAACCCAAACAAAGACACAGATAAACCACTTAGATCAACTGTGCGTATGAAAGTTCATGAGACTGGATGGGATCTGCTTAAGCAGGGAGGTTGGACTAGATGACCCACGGTGGTCCCTTCCAACCTGACCCATTCTGTGATTTTGTGATTCTATGACTTCACTCTCTTTGGTCCTTGAAAGGTTTTGGTGACCACAGGAGGAGGAAAAAGACAAACATTGCCCCCCTATTCCAAAATGGCAAGAAGGGGAGGTTGAGGAACTATAGTTTCACCTCAGTAACTGGAAACACAAAGGAAGAAATCCTTCTGGAAGCCATTTTGAAGGACTGGAAGGCAGTTGGGAACAGCAGGCATGAATACAAGAAGAGCGAGTAAGGTCTATTCAATCTGGCTGACTTCTATGGTGAGGTAACTGGATAGACATGGGAAGAGAGTAGATGTCACACACCTTAATTTGAGCAAGACTTTCAGTGCAGTCTGCTACAGACTCCTTAGATCTAAATTTGGTAGACATGCTGTAGGCAAGTAGATAATAATAACCATGGTCAAAATGGCCAGGTTCAAAGTGCTGTGTGGTAAGAAGTCCTGCTAGCAGCTACTTACTAGTGGTATTTCTCAGGGCTCAGAACTGTGGCTACTGCAGTTTATTTTCCTTATCAACACAACAGATCAGGCAAGGGGCTGGGTGGAAAGGAGCTTTGCAGAAAAAGCAGTTTTGGGGTTTTATCATAGCTACTTAGTGTGGGGGTGGATACTCTTAGAGAAAATAAGGGCAAATATTTCTTACAGTGGTAAGATATGAGGTGACAAGCGCAAGTCAGAACATGGGATATTTGGATTAGATACTACGTGATACTTTTCCACCTTCAGGATATTCAGACTTGGAACAGGTTACCCAGAGAGTTTGCCAAAATATCCTTGAAATTGTTGAAAACTTTACTGGACAAGACCTTATCCAGGTGGCCTGATGCATGCAGAGGGAGAACCAGAGACTGCAGAGATTTCTTCTAACCTCCATTGTTCTGTGTTTCTAAAAATTACGCTTAACATGCTGGATTTTCAAACTTGTACCAGACTGGAGCTTAGCTGCCAGGAGTTTTATAGAAGGGATGGTAAAGCCAACTTCCTAGAAAAGGCATTTATACACTGACATCTGAACTGCTAGAACTGAACCTGTTGCTACTTGTCTTGGTTTGAAAGACAGGTGTTTGCCAAAGAAGGCGGGAACCTCCCTTGGAATGGAGAACATGACCCCCTTCCCTCTGAATTATTATAACTGTGAAATTAAGCGGCTTTCAGGCAAAGCTAATGGGAAAAGGAATAACAGTTCTTTACTAGTATGTGTATGGATAACAAGGCAAACAAGCGGCAGCAGCGGCAGCAACAACGAACAGAAGCAGAACCCAGCGCCGGCCTCTCTCGGCCGCAGGCACTTTCCCCTTGGGTGCAGTTCCGCTCACGGCCGCCAGGGGCGCTGGGGGCTCCCGGCCGGGCAGGGCGGGTGCGGTGATTCCCCGCATGGCCTGCAGGGGGCGCTGTGGCGCGAGCTCATCCACATCTCCCTGTGGTTAATGGTGGTTCAGTCGGTGGGAGAGAGAGAAGGGGCCTCCTGTACAAACTCATGAGGGGCAGCCAGTCTGAGTGCCACTCCGGGTCATGAAATGAACTGTAGCAGGAACCTCGGAGCAGCAGGCTGGAACAGCAGAGGTGAGCAGACCTCAGGGTGGCAAACAAAGTGTAGCAAAAACTCCAAAGCCGTGCCAGGAGCCAGGGGGTGTCCAGCCAGACATGGGGTGTCGGGTTAAGGTGTAGCAAAAAAGCCCAAAGCAGCAGCAGAGAATAACGGGGCTGGGCAGCGGCAAGCGGGCTTCCACAAGCAGCTGCAGCACAGAGTTGGGAGACATTCACTCCTGAGGGGGTGAGGAGGTCGGGTTCCCCTTCCCAGTGAGGTCAGGTGTTGGAAAAGGTCCCAGTTCAACAGCTGCTCTTGCAAGCAGAAGCTCACCCACGACAAGGAGAAGCAGTGCAGGACAAAAACTCTGCAGTGACAGAGAATACTCTGGGCAGCAATAGTCCAGCACCAAAACCACACCTGTCCCCACTCCGACCCCAAAAGTGAGAGAGCGAGCACGGGCCGAGCCCAGCCCCTCGTGCCCCAGCCAAATTCTCGCAGTATCTCTACACTTCCCAAGAGAAAGTCCCCCAGCTAAGAGAGGGTAGCAAACTGCGCCCTTCCCCTTCCTCCTCCTCCTCCCCGCCACATCTTTTGTCTCTTTAGTATCTTATCATCTCTCAGGCAACAAATGGGAGAAAATTCCCTGAGAGAAAGAAAAAAAGGAAAAATCCTAACAGTCAACACTACTATAAACAGTTGTGGAAACTTATTCACTGCATTGAAAATTAATCTTAAAATGCTAATTTGGGATGGTTTTGACATCAAAGAGACCAGAAACCCCTCATTATCTGTGAAATGCCAATAAAAATAAAACATCAGAAATCTTAGCACATCAGAATGGATGGAACACATAGTAGGTGTCACAAATTCTAGTATTTGAAAAAGATTTAGGGAACACTGACTAAACACTGCTCCAGTTCAGCTGAAGTTGCATGACTCATGACTCTATTTATGACTGAATTTTCAGCCATAAACTCTGTGCAGCAAGATGGAGATATTTGTGTTGGATTATCTGTGGGGGGAGGATAGGGGTGGATTGGTTTAGTGGTTCATTTGGGGGGATTTTTTTGTCATTAATTAGTCTCTGCAGAATGTTTCATGTTCTGCAGGTGGCTCATCTATGCAGAATGTTTATGCAACACTTTGTGCGCTGCTCTGGAGATCCCCATGGATTCATAAATCTCAGGAGACTGACCAAAACAACAGGAAATTTTCTTCCTACATGATGTTGCTGACATTTTGCCCATTCTGGGCATGATAACTCTCCCTTCACCCTCTACCTAGGTCATGAGAGATTTCTGGTACAGTTTGCAAAGCTTCCTGCTTGCGTCCTACCTGGATAACTACCAGCCCCTTGGAATTGCAGCCCTTGGCATCACACCTGCAGTATTAATCTCTCAGCTAGAAAAGCACCATGTAGTTGTGGAAGGAAAAAGGAGAACAGAATTTCTCAGTCTTTTAATTCCACAAAAGGAGTCATTTTGCCCTCAGCTTTGCTTTCCGTCTCACTCTCAGAGGGCCCTACTACAATGACAAAAGTACTCATAGGTACTGGTGTGAGGTTTGTGGAGAATTATCTTTTTCGTTAAGATCTACTTTAGGTACTTGGAAAAATAGGCAAGATTCAACATGCAAAGTCTTTTCTTTGCACTTGTATTTAAGTAAGAACCTTTAAAATAGAATTGTATCTGTACCTCTTCAAAGGCAAGCGATTGACTAAAATCTGGTGAGTCTGTGATATTATTGAATCTAATGTTTCCAACAGAGCTTGTTCAAAGAGCAGACTAAAAGCATTTTCAGGGAAATATGATCAGGTTTTTTGAGTGGATACATATGTATAAATATGCATAAACTACCTTTAGGCCACATGCTGATTGTTCTATTAAGGAATAAGTTTCGAAGTTGTCTGTTTGCCTACTGTTTTCATGCTGAAATAATAAAAAAAGAAGTACGAGATAAAGAGTGACTAGGCTTTTTATTATATATATTGAGATATACAATACTGACTTTCAAAATCATTTTCAGTAGAAGCATATAGTACAAAGGAACGAAGAAAGACATTAAATGTACCTGTATGTGTTTTAATCTATTTACAGGAGATATTTTGGAAGTAATTATTTTCTCATTAGTTGTATTCATCAGTTTTAATCATCATTACATTGAATGTACTGAGAAAACTACTTGTCTTGTAGAATTTGCTGTCTTTACTGTAAGCTGGAAATCCCTGTCCCTACCTGCCCTAGTAAAATGATCTCGGGACTTTGTTCTTTATTGAATTTGGTTGGGATTTACACATAGGGACAAATAAACTTACCTGAAACAGAAAAGAAGTGAAAGCATTGGCATTTTAGGAGACCACTGAAGAACTGGACCTGGTTAATGGCTGGACTTGATGGTCTTAGAGGTCTTTCTCAACCTTAATGATTCTACATTCTTAGTGGGGCATTATGATCAACAGTGAGTGGGATGAGCCAATTTGTCTGGACCTTGCACCATCTATTCTGGCTCCTGTAATTCAGTCTTGCTTCATCACAGTACTGTAGGAGATGAGGATGCTAGATTTTGTCCTGTTCATCTGCTGCTGCTCATCAATATAAAAGAGATGTCTGGAAGAGATGTTAACCAAATGTGTCTGTTTATACTGGTTTAATGAAAGGTAGGCACAATAATAGAAAGGAAACATCAGGGGTAATGTTATGGGTTAGAAGCTCAATTGATGGCATCAAAGGATGTAGCAGAAAGTTACAGCTAAGTAGAATTGAAATATGAATGTGGCTGAAGATGAAGAAGCAGCAATGAACACCTTACATATTCAGCTATTATGCACAGGTGGACATTTTTGTGTTAGTATTTTCCTTTCTGTAATATTTTACTCTGTTCTAGACAGGAAGTATAAGACTATATTCAAGTCTTCTTTATCCATGTTAATTTCTTGAGTTCCTATGCAAGTTTTTTATTTTATTACAAATGTTATGTTTTGCTTTCTTCTGCAATTGTTTGTATTAAAATAGCACAGAAATGAGTGAGTTGAGTGAGTTGTGTAATACTGTTACTCCTCACAACACAACAAGGTTCCACAACTGTAGAACCTTGACATTTTGCCTTTGCTTCTTACTCTTCCAGCAGTGCTGAACCACATTGAAGTCAGGGAGCTCCTCCTTTTGGGCCTCACCAATATCCAGGGGCTGCAGCACCTTTTCTTCACCTCCTTTCTGTTGCTCTACTTGGTCACTCTTCTGGGAAATGGCGCCATTGTGACCATGGTGGTATCCAAGCCCCGGCTCCACACACCAATGTACTTCTTCCTGGGGAATCTGTCCTGCCTGGACGTCTTCTACTCCACAGTCACTGTTCCAAAGATGTTGACTGGCTTTCTCTTTGGGCTTTGACTGGCTATCTCTTTTAGTGGGTGCCTGGCCCAGCTCCACTTCTTCCACTTGCTGGGCAGTGCATAGGCTGTGCTGCTGGCCAGCATGGCCTTCAACCATTGCATGGTCATTTGCAGCCCTTTGCGCTATGCCCTTGTCATGAGCCCACGGACTTGTCTGCTGCTGGCAGTGGCCAGCTGGTCCACTGGCTTCGTCAATGCCGTGATCAGTGATGATATCTCAGCTGAGCTTCTGTGGCCACAGCCACATTAATCACTTCTTCTGTGACATCAAACCACTGTTGAATTTGGCTTGCCGCAGAACCAGCCTCAACATGACACTGCTCAATGTTGTTACCACATCGATTGTTCTAGGCCCCTTCACTCTCATAGTCCCTTCCTACCTCTATATTATCTCTTTCCTCTTCTATAAAGTCTGGTCCTAGGAAGGGAGATGGAAGCTCTTCTCCACCTGTGGCTCCCACCTCACTGTTGTGGCACTGTTTTATATTTCAGTGCTCTTCAATTATACAACACCCTCCTCAGGAAACTCCAGTAAAAGGGATATGCAAGTGTCTCTTATGTAAATAAGAGTGCTGTCATTCCAGAGTGCTGTCATTCCAGCTCTGAACCCTTTGATCTACATGCTCAGGAACCAGGAGATAAAAAGTGCCCTGAAAAAAACCTCAGGGAGAAAACTCTTTCCTAGAGGAAAGTGACTAAAGCAAGGAGAAGGCTCAAAATGTGGTTATTCCACCTCTCCTATTTACAAGGAAATAGGTCAAAAGGGCATTGTATTGCAAGAGACTGAAAAACTACTGATTATCTCATGCAGTTTAACACATTTAGAAGTTAATTGCATAGATTTGTATCAGAAGAGATATTCAAGGACTTGTTGCTTCTTAAATTATTTTTTAGATGTCTTATGATGCCACATCTCCTCTGGTTTCCAATACAGACTCCTGCAGGACTTGGTTCATAGCTGACAGCCCCATGCAGTTGTCTTGGGTGATCTGACGTACTAAATGATTATTTGTGTTTAGGCAGCTGAAGGACTCTCCTTTGATTCATATCTTCTCTACAGCTGAAGAGAGCTAGCACGTGTTACCTTTTGGGTTGCCATAGCCTGAGAATGATCTTGTCAACATTTTACTTGAGCCAATCATCTGGAGGGATCTGGTTTGTTCCATTAAGTGGAACCTTACCAATGAACGTAGACTTAAATGCAAACTTAAAAATGCATGTGAACTTCACCTCTACCACCTTTAGCAGTGTGTTTTGTCTTGTCTTGATTTATATGCTTAGATACTTTTTGTATCTAGCTACTTTTATAGACTGATATTATGGTCAGTGATTAAACAATTGATTTGTATTTACGCAGACTACTACAGACATGTTAAATACCCTCAAGGATCCTGCCCAGACTTTGCCTGTGGATCCAGAATAGAACAGGCTTGTACAGGTCTTTTGTCATACTTCATACCTGTGAAGTACGAACATCTCTATTAGCACTGGATATCCACTTGTGTTTAGGCACAAAATCCCAATTTTTATGTGGGATGCAGCAGTTTTAAAATGCTTTATTTTTTGGTGCTGTGGTTCTTTACCACAGACATTCACCACCTTCAGTCTCAGCCTGGACTGCAGTTCCATGTTGAGTTAGATGAAAAGTATGTGACATTCTTGGCCCCTGGATGTGCTGTCTCTGCCTTTTGGATTGCTCTGGTTTGTCTGCATAACAGCTGAGGTGCAGAGGATGAATCCTGGCTTACAGCTATGATTTCACAGGCACTAGCTGGAAGCCTGTCACTAGTTGTGTTCCTCAAGGTTCAGTACTGGGCCCAGTATTGTTTAACTTATTCATCAGTGCCTTGGATGAAGGGGCAGATGCTTTCTCAGTTCTCTGACAACACAAAGCTTTCTGGCATTGAGTGCATATGTGACACCTACATCAAATGCCTTGAGCTGAGCTCCACTCTCCTGTCCATCCTACTTACCCCTGACTGTGTTAACTACTTTCCTCAAGACTTCTAAAGATGGTGACCCCAGCTGCCAAATATGGTGATCCCAGCTATGAAAAAGCCCAGTAGGAATGTCAGGAAAATTAATTGACAAACACCAGAGGTTTATGTCCAAAAAGGAGACAGAGGAGTCCTGTAACTTTATTCAAATAAAGGGGGAGGCCATGGGGCATTTCCCATGGGGTGTCTCAAGTTGTTGGAGGACGCATCCTCCTTTTTATCCTAATTTCCCGGCTGGATTTCCCTCTCTCTTTCCCCATTGGCTGAGGCACTTGAGGGGTACAGACTTCCCGAATTGCCTAGTAAAGACCCCCTTCTAATGTGTGCCCCCCCCCGCCCCCCTTTTCTTCTTCCTTTCGTCTCTGTTCTTTTTCTTTAAGTCCAGGGATTTAGTCGGCCTTGAGTGAGTAACAATCTGTGTCAATTAGTGGAATTCCTATGGAATTTATGGTTCCTCCTGTGATAAATGATAACCAGTTTGTTCACTGAAACACTACACAAAAGATGTACATAGTGTTTACATTGCAGGAAGCGTGAGGGCCCCTTTGCAGCTTGGTGCATCCGTATGACTTGCTCACGTAACCATATCCTAAGTTTCCAGGAAGAATGCTGAATCAATCCAAATAAGGACAGGTCAAGGAGCAAACAGAGGAGGAAGACTTGGAGCCTTCATCATACGACCACCAAGAGGCAGAAAACGACCCCCTAGCAACTAATGAAGCATGCGCAGAGTACTATGGAAAAGGCCACGTACAGAGGAAATGAGACTGTATAAATTAGAGTCTGTGAAAAAGGAACTCCGCGTGCCGTTAGCGGAGCGGAGACTCCCCGGCCGCCCAGCGCTGATTTTGCTCGCTTGCTTGCTTGCTGATTCAATAAATTCTATATTGGCCTGGACACTGATTAGTGTCGCGTCTCAATTTATAACACTCCCATTGCTTCTTTCACCTCTCAGAATCTGGCTTTATCTACAGCAGGCTCACAGTTTGTTTGTAAAGACACCTCCTTCTCATTCCTTTCAAATCCAATTCTTAACCCAGCACTGCCAAACCGTGTTCCTAAGCACAACATCTACACGTCTTTTAAATCCCTCCATGAATGGTGACTCCATGATGGGGTTAAGGATTTTTCCCTTTTGTTTCTTTTTCTCAGGGAATTTTCTCCCATATGTTGCTAGGAGACAGTAACAACTGGATATTTAAGAGAGACAAAAGAAGTTGCCACAGCTCAGGGGAGCAGTGCAACAAGCAGTGGAGAAGAGGCAGCACAGAACAAGGGTGGTGATCACAGTAAAGAAATAAAGCTTTTAAAAGCAATTAGAAGAGCAAAAAAAGGCTAATGGGGGATGTCCCTAGGGTCTAGAGGAGGAAACGACTGGAGAGAGGAATAGCAAAAATAAGAAGGAATAGGTTCTACTTGCCACACAAAGCTGGATGAGACAGGAAAATCTTTCTCATGCCTTGACTGAGTTTAGGCAACTAAATAGGGTTTTTAACTCATGAATACACATCTATCTGTCCCACAGCACTTATCTATAATACACCAAATTAACAAGGCCCAGAAATGTCTCTATTGCTTTGTTTGCTTTAATGGATTTCCATTAACACGTAGACATCTGCAACACAAATTCTGCATGTGTGTCCGTCACCTGGTTTCCCAACATTTTCAGTCAGTGGAGAAAGGCATTTCTACATTGTGACTTCTCTCCACAGTTTTGACTTTTGAGGCTGTGGTGAATTACACCTTGGAAGTGTCTGTTCCTTTGATTATAGGGCAGGTGGCTATGACAAGTTCAGATGCAGAAATTTAGGACTCAAACCACTGGGCAGTCAAGGGCCTTCAGTGCTGTTCAAGACACACAGGAACATCTTAACTGGTTTCCAGTAACATTGCAGAAGAAGCAGTCTCCTGTGGTCTCTATTTTATTTGGCAATATGAAGCAGATATTTTGGATATTCTAGAGTATTTTAAAAGGCACTATGTCCACAACAATTCAACCATTGGATTACAAATGTCTGCAGTTACGTATGGGGAATCATTGACTTGCCACCATATTTCCTTACCTGGCACAAAACACTTTGTTCAGTGTGGGTGTAGGACATTTCAAAACTTGAAATCCTCCTTGAGAAGGAGGACTTCCCTAGGCTGTGACATGGGAAAAAGCCACCCACTACCAGTGTGTGATAAATAAATGCTATAATATTGGCTTTCTGCAAATGTTAAAATGAGTAAACAGTGGCTTGGTCGCAAATAGATGCTATGTGAAAATATGCTAGCTCTTTGTGGAGAATGTGGTTTTTAGCTATGAACTATTTTGCCTGGATTCCTGCTACTGGCATACCAACAGATAAGAAAATATGCATCGCCACAACGAGACGGGGAGCACAAAAACGGGGAATACAGCATTCCATTTGGAAAAGGTTTTTGAATATGAATCTCCAAAGAGATCTACTGATTCCGGGAAAGCAAGATTTCATTATAACAGTTGCTGGAAAGGGTTTGAATATGTATCTCCAAAGAGATCTACTGATTCCGGGAAAGCAAGATTTCATTGTAATAGTTACTGAAAAGAGTTTTAAATATGTATAATTGTTTATGAATATGTAATACTCCAGGTGTATGTAAAGGGGTGTCTTTGAGACAGCGGGGTGCTCTTGGCCGAGTGCCAACAGCACCCAGC
>VZRS01008669.1:35259-49675 GCA_013398055.1 Ifrita kowaldi | reverse complement strand
GCTACTCTGTAGCCCCTGCAGACCCTTTGCCGGCTGGGACCTCCTGGGATTCCTGCTGTAGCTACGGAGTCTGATACATCCTGTCTGCCACCTGGGATCTGTGCTCGCCTCTGCTGTTCCAGCCTGCTGTTCCCAAGGGTCCGGCCGGACACCAGGATCAGCTGCCCGGAGGGTTTTTGTGAAGCTTTTCACCCATCCCCCCTCCCCGGGACCCCGGGCCTGCCGGCTGTGAGCGCAACTGCACCAGAGGGGAAGTGCCTGCGGCCTGCGGCTGAGAGGGACTGGTATTTGGGTCTGTGGTTCTGTTTTCTGTTACTGCCAAAGTTACTGTTGTTTGTTTGCCTTGTTATATATATTAGTAAAGAACTGTTATTCCTAACCCTCATATCTTTGCCTGAAAGCCCCTTAATTTCAAAATTATAATAATTCAGAGGGAAGGGGGTTGCATTTTCCATTTCAGGGGACGCTCCTGCCTTCCTGCACAGACACCTGTCTTTCAAACCGAGACAATGGCAAAACACCAACCCCCTCCAGGTGTCCACCCCACTTCCTTGTGCCTGTCAGAAACAGGCTGTGGGACTGAAAAGGGATGAAGTCACTGCCAGCAACCCCTCGGTAAAACAGGCTCCGTGCTGGGTAAGCACGTGGGCAACATCCTGAACTTCTCCTCAAAATGAGGAGTCACATCGAAGTTCTGACAGCGTGTCCTCCTTTTGCGCCTGAGTCCCGCTGCCACGGGGCTGCTGTGAACACAATGGTGCTGTCCAAGGTAGATACAAGGTGTGTGATGTGCTGAGTAGTCCCAGTCCCAGGCTTTATGTTCTCATCTAGGGTTTTTTCCAAAATATTTATATCTCCCACTGACAGCAGTTTGGGAAACCATGCTCCCGAATTTGTGAGAAACATGTGCAAAAATCCACCCACCTGCCTTCTTATATGTTCCCTATAGGATGCCTGCCCATTTTCCCAAAATATGATGGACAGGTGGTTGTATACGACAGGTGAATGGCAGCTCCTACCAGACAAGCCAAAAAGCAGAAGATGCCAGATGGACTTTGTCTCCGTTCCCCTTTCAGCAGCGCAGTAGGCACTTAGCCTGTGGTTCCCAGGAGAAGGTCAAAACTATAACAGCAAGTGGGGCAGCCATGCACCAGTACGTTCATTCGTTGTCCCCTGTTTTGGGGCCAGAGGGGTGTTCCTGTCACCCCGCACGGGCTGTCGGTGCCTCCAGGGTCGCGGTGCCACCACTGCCGTGTGCCTGGAGGCGGGGCGGAAGCGCAGATGAGAGTATGCACAGATAGGGGTTGGAGTGTTGGCAGCAGAGTGGCGCAGCGGGAGCGTGCTGGGCCCATAACCCAGAGGTCGATGGATCGAAACCATCCTCTGCTATATGATTTTCTGTTCCCTTTTCTGGGGCAGTAGAGCCGGCGCCGGAGCAGGAGGTGGCGGCGCGACAGAAGCAAAACTATGGCCGGTTAGCTCAGTCGGTTAGAGCGTGGTGCTAATAACGCCAAGGTCGCGGGTTCGATCCCCGTACGGGCCACAGTAGCTTTTCAAGAATTTCAATTTTTCTTTCCCTGTCCGGCCCTCCTTTTTTTGGCAATGATGGTGCAGGGAAATAGTCTGTAGGAAAATAGGGGTCCTGCCTGCACTACTCAGCCCTGGCTGGATGGTCCACTGGGAGAGCTGCTAGGCTCTCCCCCTGCTTTCCGTACTCCTTCTTTTGCAGGTGTTCATTCCTACTTAAGGATAAATTTCACTGGGTGCTCGTGGCAGGTGCACCAGCTCCAGCAGCCCTCCAGACCTGGGACTGATCTCAGCCGAACTGTGGCTGGATTCAGGTGTGCAGCACTAACCATTGCGTCTGCTGGTGCTATGGAGGGGCTGAAGGTCAGATGGCAAGGATGTTGCGGCCATCTGACAACACATCAAACTCAGCTGGGGCCTTGGTGGGTAGGCAGGGCAGTGGAGTCAGTCGTCCTCAGAGAAGGACGGTTGGGGTCTCCTGCCTTGAGCCAGGATGCTGCCCAAGGCCACGCTGTGAAATTGAGAGCCCTCAATTTATTGGGTGAGTGTTTGCACATTCTGTGTTACCCTTCTAAAATCTTGAGAATTCTGAAGTCACTCTAGTACAAATTCCACTCGACATCACACACCTCTATGCAAATATTGACAGAGCTTTAATTAGTTTGATTTGCTTATCTGCTTTAACTGCTTTATAAAACAAATCTCATAAAATTATCTGCGGATTTTACAAGCCTCTTTGGCAATGCTACAGCCTTTACAAGCCTCTTTGGCAATGCTACAGCCAACATCACCCATTTAAACAGTGAAAAATTGTCAGAAACGAGCTTTGCACAGAAAGTGCACCAATCCGTGTCCTGCCCATGCACCTGATTAAGCACCCTAAGAGTGACAAACATCCATGTCCCTTGCTTCAGCCACCAGAGAGGCTCAGTGTGTATCCCCAGGAGGCACAGACTGTGTCTGTAATCCCAGACTGGTAGATGGGCACAAGATGCCACACAGGCCGTCATATCCTTATCCCTCTATTTTCCCACATTTATGGCTCCCCCAAACCACCTTGATCCCTCCTTTTCCCCACTTTTGGTTCCTCCCCTGAACATCTTGTAAGTCACAATCCCAAAATGCTCTTCCCTTCCATCCTATAGCATGACCTTTGCCGCTAGCAAGGGACCAGATGTGACCTGCATAGTGGCCCCATTCACGCTTCTGGACGGGAGCTACTCCAAGCCCAACAAGAGCCCTGGGAGCACCCAGGACAGGGAATCCCTAGCACAGCGGAGGTTCCCAAGGCTACTCCAGCTCCCCCTGCTCCTCTTCATTGCAGGAGGTGAGCTTTTGATCACATAACCTACTGCTGTCTCATGGGGGAAGGAGGGCTCCCTGCAGCCCTGGCTGACCCAAACACCCCTCAAAAGCATCCCACATCCTACCCTGTCCCTTCCAGAGTGTCCTTGGCAACCTTACGGGACCTACAGCCCCCAGGTCATTGACCTGAGGTGCCACAGGGAACAGCCCCCACCCCAAGGTGCTGCACCCCAGCCAAGTCCCAGCTCACTGCAGCCCGCAGCAGCATCTCCAGCTCTGCAGAGCCTGAAGGGAACAAGGCTGAGGTTATGAGAGTGGTTGGACATGGGATGGGGGGTGACAGGGGCCAGGGATGTGGCTCCAAGAAGGGATGTCAGGGCTGTAGCTGGACCTCAGGCACGGGATGCAGCTCTGGGTTGTCAGGCGGGACCCACTCTTGAGCACTGATATTCTAGAATATCAACCTTCTTCCTTGGGTGCCACTTCCCTCCAGAGCTTGATCCCATGGGGCTGTATCAAGCAGGTCTTCACAGATGCCAAAGTCTGCTCTCCCAACGCCCAGCCCATAACTCGTGCCTGGCTACCTCCCCTCAGGCCTCTGAACTCCACCACCTCAGTTTTACTGAGGGAAGCAGCTGCACTTCGTTACTGGATCAGAGTAGCAGAAACCCAGACCCTGCAAATCTCATTTCAGCACCTGTTGAAGCACGCCTATCAGAGGTAGATCTTGAGTTTAGGAATCACCTAAACTCCAACAGAATGGAGGCACTTTCTCCTAATCAGGGACATGGAATTCATTAACAGCCCCTGAGCTCCCAGAGCCATTAGGAGGCACCCTACTGCCTGGAGACCCTCTGGAACCATGCATGGTAACACTTGAGCTCTAAGAAACCCCCTTACCCATTTTAGGTACTTGTATGTCTCTTGCCCTAAGTGATGGAGCTGCTCCCTCCCTTTCCTGGAACAACCTTCTCATTTGACCTGGCTCCTGAGGCAAAGGGGGCTGTAACGCTTTGTAAATGAATAATCACATCAGCATCACTGGGAGGACTGAACATGGGATTATGTCTTGGGAGAGATCAATCCAGTTTCAAATATAGGTGCCAGAACGCCGTAAACATGCACATGGGGAAACAGGGCAAGCCAAATGTAAGAGCACTTCCTAGCAGTCTGCGTGCCCAAAGGGAGTTTTGGAAATAAGAACCAACAGCTCTGTTTCCTGTATTACAAATCGTGTTTGTAGGTTGATACATACAACACAAGCAGCTTTAATAAGCACAGTTTATAAACATTGTCAAGCATCAAAACCCATCTGTTCCAAGGCCTTATTTAGGTACTGTTGCCTCCCCCAGTGTTCTTCCCAGAGGTTCCTGCCTTCTGCATACGGCTCACGCTCGGCTGTCGAGGCATCCTCTGGGCAGATCCTTCCCGGCTGCTTCTTTCGGCCAGAATCTGTGTCCCACTGACAGCAGAGCTGGTTTTATTTCTCCCTGAATAAATAAATACATCCATTAATTTTCACATCCCATCCCAACCCAAGCATCACTGCACAGCAGATAGCCACAAGCGTTCCTCCGGAACCATGCAGGAGGCAAAACTCCATTAGATCTCACAAACATCTTCAGCATCCAGTGCAGAAAGCAAATCGGTGAATTCAGCCCAACAGGTATTGGCGCTGCAAAACCCAAAGTTGCAGTAGAAGCATTGTTAATTTTCATGAGGTTTAATCTACAAAGTAACCAGCCACTTTGTTCCACTCACTCTGCACAGGAACAGCAGCATAGCAAACAGCACTGCTGGAACACCAAGAGCTTCCAACACCTTGAGCTGGAATAAGTGAAAGGATGTGCCAGTGTCCACTGGTGTCTGAGGCTGCTGCCACATCATCAGATCACAAACACTTCTCTCCATATCACTTCTGTCACTCAATGAGCATCATTTGGATTTCCTATAATTTTCTGGTGTTTTCAAGACATTTTCTGGTGTTTTTCTATACAGGACTTCCAGTGTTCTTACTGAGTTCAGGAGGTGAGAGTTCCCCTCCTGGAGGTACAACTGATGGGCTCTAAGAGGCAGAGCAGGAGCAGGGAGCAGCAGTGGGTACAATGGCAGAAGCTGAGGGAGGCAAGGGGCAACAGGATCCTGCCACAGGAGAGAGTGGCAGACACGGTGTTGCTGACACTAATGTCAGGAGGGGATGAGGGACACTGACTTTTCCTGCCACTCCCTCAAGTGAGAAGTAGGACTCACTTCAGGAAAGAGAATAAAAGGAAAGTGATGCACAGCTTTTACTAAAGACGCCAACCTCCATGAAGCATCACAAAAATGAGTAATAGCAAGGAGAGAACAAAACAGAAATACAGTGGGCTGTAGTTACATGCATGCAATTAAAATGAAGAGTGACATTTTGGTAACCATTATCAGAGCAACTTCCACAATGCCAGCAACTGCTCTACACTCTAGAGTCTCCACGGACATGGTTTGGAAATCATTAGCTTGGATCATCTGTGCTATGGACAGAGGACAGTTACTTACCAGACCATCCTGTCTCCTTGGAGCAGCTGTCTGGGAACAGGACTCACATCAATACCACCAGTTAACATCCTGCTGCATCACAAAGACAATCTGAGAACTTCCAAGTAAGAGCAGGTGGCCACTATTCATCTGTAAAATTTGGGTGGCACAAAAATCCATTCACTTATCCCAGCCAACTCAGGTGCTCTTGGAAAACTCTTTTCTTGTCAAGCACGGCAGTGACGTGCCAGCAGTCACCATCCCATGCCAGCCAACCAGCCTTGTCAGCTGTGTAGTAGCTCAGGCACTTTAAGCAGCTTCACTAAAGCAAGTGCCGTCCATGAAAACAAACATACTGCACAAAGGCAATACGTGATCTCACAGTATTTGAGAGAAAAAGTGGCAAGAATAAAAGCATTATTCACCATGATGCTTTTAGCAATCCCAGACATGTCCCCAGGTGAATGTCCTCCCCCTTCTCACATGCATTTGTCTGCTGAGAGGGCAGGTCCTCAACACACACACCGGTACCCTTAAGCACTACCGGACCCAGGCCCTCGATGTTCTGACCCAGCTGAAACAACTTGGGGAGAAAGAATCATTTGACTGAAGAGAAGCTGCACTCAAAGCATGTGCCATCCATCCCCGTAGCCTTGAAATCACAGTAAAACAAACCAGTTAAACTGCATAAATACCCAGTACATTTTTGGAAGCAGTCTGTGCAGACCCATGCACCAGACAAGGACAGCTCCTGAAGTGTGCAGGGACAGGCATGGTTTGTGCTTCCCTCAGTTACACTATCAGAGATAACAGATACAATTACCACAAAGCACAAAAGCAGCTCAAGGACTATAAACTCTCTGTAATTCAAGTACTGCAGATGAACAAAAGGATTTCACTGATATTTTCCTTGGTGACTGTCATGGTTTGACACTGGCCAAATGCCAGACACCCACAAAAGCCATTCACTCACCCTCCCCTGTTACAGCTGGGCAGAGGAGAGAAAATTTAACAAAGGGTTCATGAGTTGAGATAAGAACTGGGAGAAAACACTCCGAGGGCAAAATGGGCTCATCTTAGAGGTACAAAGTGAGTTTATTGCTAACAAAATCAGAGAAGGATAATGAGAGGTAAAATAAGCCCTTAAAAACATCTTTTCTTCCCCCAACCCCTCCCTCCTTCCCACGAACGGCACAGGGAGACAGGGTGTGGGGGTTTTGGTCAGTTCATCACCCAAGTTTTTCTTCTGCTTGGCTCAGGAAGAGAAGTCACTCCCTTGTGAGACCAGTAAGAGCTCCTTATCTTGAATGTGTCTGGCTGCCACAGAATAACTGCAGCCCAAATAGCTACGGAAGCAAGAGACAAGCCAAGAGAGAGACTAATCAAATACGTGCCTCCCCAAAGACGACCCCAGAAGCAGGAGCTGTTTATCTCCTCGAGAGCCAGGCACAGTTTGGGAAGAATGGTATGTGCACACAAGCAGTCTTAAGTACCAGAGGGAGAAAGAAGCACTGCCTTGTGTCAAGCAGGAGGCAAGAAGGGAACCCCAACCCCAAGTATGCTTTCAGAACTAGAAATCTAAAGCTCTTCTCTTTCAGTCTCCTCTCTACTCAACCTACTGCTTTCCTCAACGGATCCTTTCCTGCCACTGAGCAGTAACAGGGACTACAGGTTTTTCTCTCATTGGTAAATAAATAAATAAATATGTAAATGTCTGTTGGTACATTTACTTGTAGCACAGTCAGGGATACCAGGCTGCAACACTCTCGAGACATCTCCTGCAGTGCTTATTGCCATCAACCCCACAAGTTGTTCTCTTCTACAACACAATTCTCAGGTCTTCAAAGCTGCTGCCACATCTTCAACAGTTAATACATAACCTGGGCTCTTTCCAGAACCAAAATATCACTCAAGAGCCCAAATCATTCACCTCTCCTGCTCTTTTGATAAATAGCTCCCTTCAAGACTGCTCAGCAGAGCCACAAGAGCTTCTCTCCCATCACTAATCAACATGAAGCACACCAGCCTTTTCCCTACAAATTCTCATGTGTCCCTGGTTGCTCCTCATTTTACTAGTTTTCACCACCACACTTGGGATATCTCATTTTCTCTCTTTCTCTTGCACATAAGATTACAGAAAGAGAAGATGGAGAAGAGGTCCCTCATTTTTCATGGAGAGCTCTATTGAGTCTATATTCGTAAGATTTTTTGAGTGTTTCTTTGGTAGGGTGGGGGGAAAGAATGAACTGTCACCCAGAGTTATCATTCAAACTCATATCTCATTACTTTGCCACAAAACCACACATGACAAGTCTGGCATTTACAGCATTCCTCTAAATCTCTTTCCTTTCTTGCCTTGCAGAGCATGAAAAAGAGGAGGAAAAAAAGCTTGATATTCAGCCTGAAAAGACATACTGAAAAAATCATCCCAGTGCAGCATTTAGCTTGATGTCAGCAGAGAAGAAAGCTCAGAGCCTCAGGTAAACCTGTAAAGCTCCCGTGGGGAAAGCGTGATGGGAGAGAGACCTCCATGGCCACCTATTCTTTTGGGACTAGAGCCACAGCAGGTGACATTTCAGCCTAGACTTTTTTGAAAGTTATTCCTGGGATAAGGAAGAAGAAATAAAAGCTGTTAGTCTGCTGTTTCTGCTGAAGTAGAAAAGACTCCTTCACTACCCATCACCTGTATTTTGAGAGGTTCAAAATTTATTATTACCACCTGGGAGAGGAAAGGTACAGGAACTTTTAACCAAGGCAATTTCAGCCATCCAAGAAAGCACAGTACAACTGAGAAAATTTTTTATCAGTTCTAAAATAACTGACATAATGATAATTTCTGTACCAGAAGATGACAGAGGTCTATAAATTGAAGCTAGTCAGTTGCCTACAATACAGAAAAATCATTCATTTTGGAATGTGAGCCTGAGGGGAAGGGAGAGGAACAGCAACAACTTCGCATCAGGAATGCTCTGTGCATAGAACTTGTCCCATGTATTTACCATGTCCATCACTTCACAAAACACGAATAAGAGCCTCTAATTCAGAAGGCCTAAATTCTATTGTTTATGGTAGGAAAAGCTGGAGGGAGTGAGGGTTGCAGGATAAGATCCTGAAGGCAACCTAATTGCTCCTCAGTGACTGTAGGAAATCCACTCATTAGAATGGTATCGATGGAGTACAGGAAAAAACCTGAGTTTGAGCAACAAAGTAAGAAAACCATGATCGGGACTCTATTAGTCCTTTGATTTGTCCTATTTAAGTCACCAACAGGTCATTCTACAGATTTTTTTTCAAAGAAGACATGCAGACCATGAAGTGTTTGGGAATATTTTCAGGTGCAAGGCACACATTGCCACCAGTCAGACTCCATGGAGACATTTAATCTACAATTAAAGCATAATAGCCAGTATAACCCGCAGGAAAATTCGGTGTATGATGTATAAACCCCAGATTAAATAAATTTACGATAAATCCTTAGCATCTCCATGAGGATTCCCTCTGCCCACACAGCATTCTCCTTGTCAGCATTATCCTTATCTCCTTAATACAGAAGTCTACACTACAAATCCCACATCAAGTTGAACCCTGAGATAGCTCAAGGCTGAGTGAAGAGGAATGCAAAGCAGCTAGCGTGGCCAGCCAGCAGCACCCAAGAGTCACCACTCCAAAAGGCTGGTCACAGCTACAGACAGACAGCACAAGGGGAAAGAAACAAGAAGTGAGAAAAAGGGATGAACAGGGAAGGACAAAAAAACCACAAAGATGGCAAGAAGAGCACACAGGAAGGACAAAGTTGGCAACAAGCTGTGTAATACATGGAGGAGTATTTAGGAAACAATTGAACAGCAACATTTACAATTCTGAGGCCTTGACTGTATCTAAGTATTTACACAGGAAGAAAGTAGTTAAAAATGCTGGGGCAGGAAAAGACGTGTGATTCTTCACAGCATATTTTTCCATATAGACCATAAAACTCACCCTGTGAACCTTTGACAGAGCCCATGGCTGGTGATGGGCTCAGTGGCTTTTCCAACAGGTACTGGAGTTTGTGACAGTTTCCCTGGGCAGGAGAGCATTCTGACCCCTGCTATGCACAACTCCTTTCTTCCTGTGTCAATTAGTTCCTTGCAGCCCTAAAAGCCACACACCAAGTGACAGACCTACAAAGGAGACAGGTTTTGAAAAGCAAGCTCAGGTTAACAACACATTCGGAAGAGAAATTAGCTGGGGCAAAGCTTCGGGAAGTAATTTTATGGGAAGACACTTTCTGGGGAAGCGGGGAATGTGAAAAAAGAGGTTGGAGTTCAAAGAGTGAGAGAAGCATCAAAGACTATTCGTCAGCCTAAAAAAAAGAGCAGGGCATTGACATATGCATGTGTATAGAGGGGTAGAAAACTGTGTGGGAACCAGCAGGGACTTGAGGGGTGGCTGATAGAAACAGAAAGCACAGAAACAGTATGCGAGAAAATGGGACACTTAATTACACACGTCTAGTCTAGGCCAATCTCAACACCACTGTCCTTAACAGAACCCTCCCCCTCACACACACGAAAGGATACCTGGGAATTTCTTTCTCTTTCAAACCAGCACTTTGCCTCCCAAATGAAATGTTGAGGGACCATTTTGAACATAGTTCGCATTAAGTTGCATCCAGCTAAATATGCCAGATGGATGCTTCAATAGCCACACACAGCAATTTGCAGGCAGCTGTCATGGATTCAGTTACCAGCCAACACAGAATGCCATGGCTGTGTTCTGTGGGAAAACACAAAGTCACTCATTTCAGATTCCCTGATGCTTCATCAGCACGAAAGCTGAAATAACTATGGGCACCCCTCACTACCAATAGTGCTGATCAGAACTGCTGTGTCAGCCTTATTTTAGCTGTTTTAAAAAGCCTCCCTGCACCACGACGTACTGGGAAGCCTAAGCCAGGATCTCATTACTGATACAACTGGAGCAGAACAGGCTTGGGCGATCTTTGGTGAGACCTGGATTCCTTCAGCCAATTGTCTGCCTTCTGACAGGGGAGGGAGTGCAGGGGCTGAGCCGAAAGGTGTGAAGCAGCTTGAGAAGCCTGCACAGGACAATCACTGTTCTTGGTACAAGCACAGAGCTTGGGCTGTAACCACACACACAAGTCCCAGCAATACAGAAGAGGCATTTCCCCTTGCCAAATGCCTGGTCCTGCATGGCAGCTGCATCACCGTCTTCTTAAATGGAAGCAGCATCTTCCAATGAGAGACTGCAGAGCAAAGAGCAGGTAGCGCTTAAGTTCCCCTTCTCTACAGCAGCTCCTAAAGGGAAAGGAGGCAAGGCAAGGCAAACCGAACACTCCTGCAGAACAGATCCAGCCCAGAGGACACCCCCAGACACCCTGTTAACACTTACCCAACTCCTGAAGGATGGACTTGGACTGTGTCCAGAACCAGAAAGCCCAGTGAAAAAGAAGTGATCATTTTTCAAGTTGAAGGATGGTAAGTTTAGATCAGGTATTGGGAAGAAATTCTTCCCTCTGAGGGTTGTGAGGCCCTGGAACAGACTGCCCAGGGAAGCTGTGGCTGCCCCATCCCTTGAAATATCCAAAGCCAGACTGGATGGGGCTTGGAGCAATCTGGGATAGTGGAAAGTGTCCCTGCCCATGGTAGGGAGTGGAATGAGATGAGCTTTAAGATCCTTCCAACCCAAACCATTCTCTGATTCTGTGATCCTTACAAGGAGGACTGGACAAAACATGTCCTTCATATTAACAAGATCTTACCAGCACTTCTTATACTCACAGAAATGAAAACACAGGACTAAAGTTGTGATAAGCCCCTGCTGAGCTTACGTTCTGCCTAAACCATTTTCTGAGTGTTAGCTTTTCAAAGGTAATTTTATTCACAAAGGAATTAGCTCATGTCAGTGAATGCTGGGTGACAGCAAAGTCACCTGGGCTGGCAGAAACTAAAAAGAGAAGCTTTCATTCTAAGTGAGTCAGGGCTCTAATTTAACACAAGCTTACAGAAAACACAAAACCTGACACAGCTGGGAAGACCAAGTTTTCTGACAAGGTATAGAAGTGCTGTCCATCGGAATTTGGTCAGGAATGAATGTGAAAAGGAACAGGAGGCCCAACTGCCTCTTCAGCACCATTACTGAGCAACAGCTTGCAAAGAGGGCAAATCCAAGCTTAGCATTTAATGTTTGACCACATCTGCAGCAAAACTGTGGCTTGATGGGCACAATCTTCCTGTTTCAGCAATTCCAGTGCATTAACTTGAACTGAGGACATATTTTAGCCATGGAAAATAAGGCAGCAACAGGCCAAACTGGCCACTGAAAGCCAAACTAATACTGGAAATATTTGCCAAAAGCATCACCATCTTTCCCTGATCTTCACTACACTTCGCCTTTGGTTCCAAGGGCTTGTCCCAGAGCACTCCAGGATACCAATGTTGCCTTTCCCTGGTCTTAAAATTAAGAGCCAGACACAGTTAAGGGGAAAAGGAGTTTTTACCTCAGTATTTATTTAAGGATTCTCAAGGTGCACCACTTTGTCCAGGTGGAATGTGCCGAAATGCACACCGAAATGCACACCAAAATGCACACACACACTAGACCACGTATACAATTTATAGGCCTTGCAAATTAGCATATCTATCAAAGACTCCCCAATGAGAGGCTCGAATGAACCCCCCCATCCCGAGGAATCTTCCCCCCCAGATGGGCCTATCTTAGTTTACAGGATGTTCTAGGGAAAACCTTGATTTCTTGGGATAGCATAGGGCTTTCTGGCCTCCGACTGCAAGGTCTCCAGGATGTTTGGTCTCCTGGCTTAATGGAATATTGGGTCTAAGCTAAGTTATCAGACTTCAGGACTTACAAATATGCATGCTAAAAGCACTGGGGATACATAAAAGCTATATAAAAGGGTTTATAAAAGGTATATATAAAAAAAGACAAAAAATCATCATAGCATCACCAACATGTCAATTTTAAAGGGATGCTAGGGAGAGAAAAGCCTGGCTGGACAGAGTAGGACTGAAATCTGACTCAGACCAGGAGATGCTCTGCTAAAGATACAGAATGAGCACCAAATTAAGCTCTCAAAACAACTACTAAGTCCTGCAAACTCAGCCTCTCTAAAGTGCCTGAAGCAGGGTGGTAGGAGGCAACAGTTAAGGGCATACCAACTCTACCTTACAGCTTCTGGCTTTCCTCTTGAGAAATTTAATACTGATTAGAAAACAAGTGGCTATCGGCCTGTCTCAAACCTTACCCAGCCTAATACTAGCTAAAATTAGCTCATAGCAGTAGCCCAGTGCTAGAAAAAAAGCCTCATTTGTCCAGAAAGTACCACTCAAAGATCATACATGAGAGAACAAAAGCTGCTCCACCTTACAGACAGACAGGAACAAAAACCACAGCAACATTCCTTCACTGTTTGAGCAGCCTGTAACAGCCGGAGCACCAACAGAGGAGAGGAGAAAGCAAAATTTAACAGCATATTTTGTTCAAAATCTCTGCTCTTTCGGGATGTTTCCTCTTAATGTGGTACCAGAATAGCACACTGCTTCACACTTCAAAAAATCAAAGTGCTGCACCTCTCCCATTTTGTTCAGGAAAAAAGGTAAGTGTCTTCCCTTGCCCCTGCGCATATTCAGAGTCATTTCTCAGTCACATGTGAGGCTGTTCTCTTCACCACAACAACCTTCTCTGCAGGGAATTCTTAACCAAGAGCATCTCCCGAGAAAGGGAAACCTGTTCATGGTGAGTCCAAGGAGTCCTGGACACTTTACTGACACACTATTTGGGCTTCAGCAAACTTCCTGAGTTCCCCTCAGCTGCCAAAGGAAGGGATTCTCATTGAGCTCTGCCATTGTGAAGGTACCAGATTGTGGCATAATTCCTTTTTCCCAAAACTGACGGCTTTTCAAACGAATCCCCCTCTCAGCTTCACTTTCTACAGGACTTGAAAGCACAGCCAAGAGAATAAACATGCTCAACCACCAAGGAAGCCTCAGCAGTGAGACCAGACTAAGTGCTACTATGCTATCGCGACAGGGAAACGTCACTCTCCTCCCTCCTATGCCCACCGAGCTTTTCTTTCTTGCCCCATTCTCTTGTGTTCCCAGCATAGTCCTTGCTGACAGTTACTTTTTCAACTTTTGCCTCAAAATTCCACATAGATCAACACAGACTCAACACCTACAACAGCGTTTTCATCCTGTTCTGAAACAGAGAGAGGGAGAGAGAAAAGGACATGACGACACAATTTCACTTCATCTCATCCACTTCCAGACTCTTGCTGAGACCATTCCCCTTTCTGACACATTTTTGAGCACAAGAGAAATGAACTTTTCCACTGTGAATTCAGGCTTAGTGACAGCAGACTTACTTTAGTTACTTCTTTTTAAACGTTTTGGAAGTAATCCACAGAGTTGGTGAGCTACCAGCCACAAGTCACTTCAGGGAGTAAATAGAAGTTTTATTAGAACCAGCTAGAAAAAAATAAAATTACATATATAGATATGTGTATATGGCACAAGTTCAGGGCTATTGTTGCTACTGTTCACGGAGATTAGAGCAGTAAGGAAAGATAAATGAATTCAAAAGCAGTAACTATTGCAGCTGGCAGTCCCCCACAGCCTTCCATTTCATCTTCCCACACAAATACCATCTCCAGAGGATGGAAACCGCTGGATGAGTGTTAGAAGCCACCACGCACATGGGGACAGAGTAAAGGAATAATCATAGCTCTCCTCCTTTTCCGGGGATTCCTCATGGCCCGGAAACTTTTTATGACTTATATACAAAGCAGTACTGTATAATATTGTAGAATAAAGGGGTTTTTTTGGTTAAGGGCTTGGCGAGAAGAGCCAGGAGGCTACAAAACGCAGCACAAGTACTACAGCAACCTGCCCCGGCTCTCTGGCTGCCTAGAAACGATGAACATTAAGACAAACGGGGCGCGGGCAGCGGCTGGGCCTGGGCTCATACCGAGCGGGCCCCCCGACCCGAGCCGCCCCCCGGGCCCGGCCGAGCAGCTCGCGGGCCCCTTCCCGCGGCGGGCCGGGCGCGGGGCAGC